>PVIA01006994.1:55914-89365 GCA_004024845.1 Tonatia bakeri
AAGCCCCCCCCCCCGCCCCCCCCCCCGCCGTGCGCCGAAATACGCACACACTGATCACTGGCTGGAAAGCCCCGGAACCAGAACCGGGAAGCGGTGCTTATGGTCCCTGCCCAATGCCCAGACCCCCTCCTTTCAGCACCGCCTGTGCTGGCCTGCTCCTGCCCCCGGTTCCAACCACCATGCCCCCCACCCTGCCCCCAGGGGCCACCTCACTCCTTTCCACTGGGGCAGGAATTGCTCTCTGTACTTGTTAATAAGGGTGCTAGCTGTCACCTAAGGCGCTGGATGTCACCCAAGGTGTTAGCAAGGGGCGTCACAGCTCCTGGGGATTGTTCTTGCGGGGTAAAGCTCCGCGGTGGAGCAGAGGCCGGGGACAGGGAGCCTCTTTATGGATGGGCCTGAAGGCCCACACCTGGGCCTGCGGGGTCAGCCTGGGGGCCCATCTTCGCCTCCAGCCTCCCATTCCGCGCCGCCGCCTCCTCCCATCGCCCCTGCCCTCAGGAGCCGGCAGATCTGGAGGTAGCGGCCGTGTCCTGGCCACGCCTGGCCAGTGCTGAGTCCCTGGGAGGCCCCGCCGCCCGCCTCGGCCTTCGAGTCCCTGCCAGTGCGGTAGGAGGATGGAGTGGGCAGAACGAAGACCGAAGACCGAAGACAGACCGTCTCTGACACTGGGGGCTGTTCCCTTCCCAGCGCTCTCGGCCACACATTCCCCCTCCGCGGCGCGCGTGGAGGGGAGGGCAGCGTCCCCAGGCGGGCCGCGGGTGCTGCGGCCGTGGAACCCGGGCTCCGGCCAGGAAGGAGGCCCTGGCGCCCTCTTGCGGCCACCCAGGGTACAACACCCAGACTCTTGGAAGGTCGCCGCGGAGCAGAGCGACAGAGCCGCGTTTGGGTGTTCCGTTGAGGGCTGGTGTGCGCGCCGCGGTCCTGCACTCTGCGCTCCCACACTGGTCCTCCGGGGGACGCAGGTCCAGACTGACCCCTCTGCCTCTGGTGGGCTGATGGGCAGGAGGTCGCGCGTGAACACCCCAGGGGAGGAGTGGACGGTCCTGGCAGAGACGTTTCTAAAAGGCCAGAGTACATGGCAGCCCCCAGCCGGGAGTGAGGCGCAGCGCAGGGCGCCCTTCCCGGGGGTCTGCGGGCCCCAATGCGCCCGCGCACGCCGAGCCCCGGACCAGCTGGGGGCAGGTCATGGGGGTGGGGCACTTCCTCTCAGTGAGGCTGGAGTGGGGACAGGGGAGGATCCAGGCCTGTCCCCCGGGCCTGCGGTGCCGCAGGTCCGAATCTGACTAGGGGGCCGGGTCGAATGGGGGCCCGAGGCGTCCAGGAGACCCCCTCGGCGTTCCGAGTGGGCCGTGGGGCCTCGTCGGCCCCCCGCCCTGCCCTGGGGCTTCAGCGCTCGCGCGGCCGAGGTGCGCGCCACGCAGGGGAGAGCCGGGGGGCCCCACCCCTCCGCCCCAGGCACCGAGGGAAAGGCAGGTGGCGGGCTGCGGGCCCGGGGGCCTGGCTCTCCTCCGACCGCGGGAGTGGAGACGAAGAAGCACCGAGCGCGGCCCGCCGCCCCGCCCGGCTCTCCCCGAGGACCCGTTGGCTCGGAGCCTGTCTCTGTTTCTGCGAGGCGCTGCGCCCCCTTTCTCCCCACGGGCCGGGCAGGGATTCCGGGTTGCAGGAGCCGGAGAAGAGGGCCCTGGTGACGCTCCTGACCCACTCAGTGCCACTGCCGCCTCCTCCTGCAGCTTCTGCCCTGGCACGGCCAGAGAAACTGAGGCTCAGAGCGGGCCCGTGGCAGAATCGGAGGCCAAGCTGGACAGGGCCCAGAGCCCGGAGCCCCGCGCTGCGCTGACAGACGCTCACGGGGGAGAACGGGGCTTGGAGTGCCACCCGGAGGAAAGGGGCGGATGGGCCCATCAGAGAATTGTGGTCTGGGAAGAGGTGCGGCACCTGATTTCCCGCGTGAAAGACGGACGGGTGACCTGGGACAGATGGGAATGGCAGCGACAGGGCAGCCCAGGTGTGGGGCCACGCGTGGGGGTGAGCTGGAGCTGCTGCTGGGACCCGCGTGGGGGGCAGAGAGCTGTCGAGACCACGCCACTGAAGTCACCCACGCCTGGGCTATCCCACTTCACCCTGCCCCCCCGCCCCCACCGTAGGAGACAGCGTTGCCACCTGCCCTTCTGGCTGTGCGCGGGAGAGGCTGAGGCTGGGCAGGGTTCACGGTCCCGAGGGGGTGAGGCAGGGTTTTCTCGAGCCTCCCGAGGACTTGACCACTGACTGCCAGGGGCAGAAGGCAGGACCCACCGGGCCAGCCTTGGAGACACCCCAGGTCTTGCCACAGGTGACCACCCCGACCCCATCCCACCACGCTGCACTCCTGACCCCTGAGGTGGCGAGGGGGCCTTCTCTAGGAGCCGTGTGTAGTGGGCAGTGACCGTCATGACACTTGTTTTGCTTTTTAAATCCTCACCAGAGGACCTTTTTTCATTGCTTTTGAGTGTGTGTGGGGGGGAGAGATCTGTTGTTCCACGCACTGGTGCGTTCACGGGTTGACTGTGGCTTGTGCCCTGACCCCAAATCGAACCCGCAGCCTTGGCGCTTCTGGAGGAGCTGCCCCGCCAGGGCGGAGCCACTTTCGTGGAACAAACACAAAGTTGACACGCGGCCCCTTTTATGCGAATGTAGGTGTTGTAGCATGGAAATATCCTGGAAGGATGCCAGGCATTGCCCAGGAGCTTTGCCTCCCACCTTCGGTCGTGGGGACCCTGAGAACGGAGGAGACCCGATGCACAGACGCGGGGGAGGCTGCGCGGGGTCGCAGGGCTGAGCGGGAGGCGCTGGGAGTGGAAATCCGCACCTGCCGCCGGCTGCTTCCGCCGGATTGGGCCGGCCCTGGACCGCGCCTGATGGGGCAAGGGCCGCGGCTCTCCCGCTCCCCGCGGGGTCCGCCTCTTGGTTGGTGTGGGGTTAAGGGCCGTTAACCCCGTTCCCGGTGCAGGCTCAGACGCAGACCCAGAGAGGGAAGGGGCTTGACTCGGGGCTCACAGCGCAGAGCTGGGGGGTCTCCCCGGCCTCTCCTTCCCAAGACCAGCTGCCCACAGGGGAGCCCTGGGGTCGTCCCTTCCTCCACCCCCGTCCCGGGGTGCCGAGTCCCTGCGACCGCGAGCTGGGCGTTAGGCAGAAACTGCCAGCGTCCCGGTAGCCTGCAGTGCAACCTGCGCTTTGAGCCGGCGGGAGCAAAGCCCCTCCGAGAACGCCCTGCACGCCTCGGGACAAAGCCTTGTCAGCGGGCTGGGGGAGAGGCCTCAGCACAATCGGGGGCCCGGGGGAGGGCAGGCGGGGAGGAGAGCAGTTCCGACACCAGCCCCGTGGGGGCTGGGCGGGTTCAAGGCTTGGGCTTCGGCTGAGAAGTGGGGCCTGGCACCCGGGATCCCGCGGGGTCTCAGAGCCCAGGAGCTGTGTCGTGTGGGCGGGGAGTGCGTCGGGGGGAGGAAGCGCAGGCCCGAGGTGTGCTCCGCCCAGGCCCGGGCACCTGCTCGCTCTACCTCCCCGCCCTCTCCCAGGTCCCAGCAGCTCTAGTCTTCCTACGCTGTCCCCGACCTCCAGCGGGTTGTTCAGCCACGCGGGCCACACTTTCCTCGTGTGTTCATTCACGAAAGCCGCTGAGTGACGCCCGCCGCACCGGGCGCTCCTCGCGAGTGGGAACAGAGGTCCCCAAACCTGAAACTCAGAGTGTGCGCTCTGGGCCGCGCAGCGCTGCGGGGGAGGGTGGGGAAAGGCCGGAGGAACTGGTGGGAGGGGTGGCCCTGTCCCTGCCTGGAGAGGCCCGGCGTCCAGACTCCTAGACACGAGTCAGTAGGGGTCCCTGCGCACGGGGTCTTAAAGACCAGTTTCTGGAGATTATCTGCTGAGTTCTGCGAGGGGCTGTGAGACCCGTAAGGATAACCGCCAGTCTGAAAACAAAGTGAGCTGTGGAGAGACTCCTATGCCCGCCTGCGCACTATCTCAGTCCCCACAGTTCCGCAGGTGGGGAACATTACCTCCACCTCGAGCGAGAGCAGGGGGGTGGAGGAAGGGGGGAGGGTTCATCTTCCCGTGGGCTGTCAGGTGAGGCTGTGCTCTGCACCGCAGTGTCCCAGCTGGAGATGGGCCATGAAGATCCTCGCACCCTGGATTCCCTCCCTCCCTGGTCACCCAGCCCTGGGGGTGGGGCTCCAGCAGGCTGGAGGTGAGCGCCACTTCGGCCGGAAACAGAGGCCCTCAGCATGGTTCCAGTGGCTCTGGGCCAGTGGGTCGGGAGTGCATTTCTAACAAGTCCCCAGCAGCTGATGGTGCTGGTTGGGTCAGCGGACCACAATGAGATGGACAGGGTGGAAGGGGTGGCCAGAGGGACAGGATTGTCTGCAGTCTGCCCCTCCCAGGCTGCCTCTGTGCACAGCCCCAGCAGAACAGGTCAGCCTCGCAGCCCGGGGCTGTTACTGTGCCTGGGGCCATGCCCAGGCCTCTGCAGGCCGCACAGGCTGAGACAAGCCCTACCTCCCTTATTGACCCCCTGATGCCCCTGAGCAGGTCTCTCGCCCAATGGGAGCCTCAGTTTCCTTATCTGTGCAGTGGGGTGGGCACAAGGCTGGGTGGAACATGGGGGACACAGAGAGTTCGCTGGGGTTAGTGCCCGAATGGGGGTGTTCTTGGAAGTGGGCACCAGCCTGGGCTAGGAGGAGGCACCTCCTGCTTTGAGGAAAGGCTGGGCCCAGCAGGTGGGGGTGAGGGCTGCTGAGCCTGGGGTCCTAGACTCAGGAGCTGCCCTGCCATTTACCAGCAGTTACTCCAGTGCCTTGAGCATCCTCCCTCTGCTCTTCTGGAAGAAAGGGGCCCATCTTGTCCCCACTTTGGGGACCCTGGCGGGTTGGTCTGCACAGTGCTAGGCCTGCCCAGGGCACTCCAGCTTTGGGGTCCTCCTCAAAGACCCCTCCACTCTGGGCCCCGCCTCCAGCCCTCCCCCCCACTCCCCCAGCCTCCACAGCCCTCCTTCCAGGCAGCAGGTAATTCCCTTCAGTGGTCTTCTCGCTCCTCCTGGAGGCAAATTCCATGCTCCTTTGTCCCCGAGGCAGCGGGGAGCCATGGAAGGCTTCTGAGCCAGAGGGAGAAGTGAGGATGGGGACTGCTCTCCGGGCAGGGAGAGCTGCAGCAGGGACAGGGGCACACCAGCGGGGTCGTGTCGGTGGGGGGGCACTTTGTCTCCCTCCCTCCACCAGCACCACCGTCATTGCCCCGTGTCTGCAAGTATTAATGGATAACTGTGTGCAGGTAAGGTGCGCTGGGCCACTGCAGGCTGGCCCCCCGCCCCCCGACCTCGCAGGAGGGTCTCACAGAGACCTGCAGGGGAGGGGCTCCGCCTGCTCTGCTTTCAGCCAAGGAGCTGGGCGCCCCAAGTCTGGCCCGGTAGTCCAGACCTCTCACCCAGCCTGCATGGCGCTCCTCGTGGGCAGCTCCTGGGCACTGCTGGAGTGGAGCTTGTGGATGCAGGGGACGTCCCTGCAAGGACAGGCAGGGACATTAGGAGGGGAGGGCTAGCCCCAGCTCTGCACCAGGGTGCCAAAGAAATGGCACACTGGAGAGTGGCCTGTCTGACCTGTCCTCCCTCCTCCCGGCCACCGTCCTGCCTCCTTCCTTCTCACACACATACCTGGTGGGTGCTTTCTTTGTGCCTGAGCCTGGCAGGGTACAGGCTCCTGCCCCTGACCTTCGGACTCCTCCACACTGTCAGCCAAGAGGTTGAGGAGGAAGAGAAGCACCCTCAGGGAGAGCCGTGGCCCACAGGGTCAGGTGGCAGGAAACCTCAGGAACCACTGCCAGGGTCACAGGGGTCACAGGACCAGGTGGCGGTGACCAGCAGGCAAAGCTGAGCTGCTGCACTGCCTCCCACTGGCTCAGCCTCCACCTCTCCTGAGGCACACCCTTTGTCCTTCCCTTCCCAGCTGCGCCTCGGGCTTCCCCCTGGAAAGGGGCTTGCCTTGCCTTCTTCTAGTCCGTGTCTCAGGTACAGTTGTCACCGCTGCTGGGGGGCCTCTCTGCACTTCCCGTCTGCAAGGCAGGCCCACTGCCTCGCCATCACTTATGTGTCCATTTTCTTGGCAGCCCTCACCTTGCTCCAAAATTCTCTTTTACCTGGGCACGGGTCTGTGGGCTGTCCCCAGGCTAGAGTGGACACTCAGTGTCCATCTTGGCCACCGCTGTGCCTTGGCACCTAGAATGGTGCTGACACGTAGCAGGAGTCCAGAAGCTTTGGGTTGGTTGAATGAATAAATATCCATCATTTCTTAATGGCTACGTGAAATTCCATATATGCACATACAGTTATTTGTCTAGTTGTCTACTGATGGACATTTAGGTTTTCATTATTTTAGTCACAAGTAACCCCGTGATGACGATACTGCCCATGTGAGCATGAGTCAGAGCCCCAGCAGGGCCATAAGGACGCAGGGCAGCAGGGAGAGCATCAGTGTGGTCTGTTTATGGAGGGCAGCAGGGGCTGGGGCAGGGAAGGCATGGGGCTCCCGAGGCTGGCAGGGCATGGGGACTGTGGCCAAGTCTCTGGGTCCTCTGGGGGCAGCAGAAGGGCAGGGGCAGAGCCTGGGGACAGCTGCTCCCCCAGAAGAGGGGCCCAGTGCCCGCTCCCACAGGCACAGCCCATTTGGGGCACAAAGCAGTGGAGTGGGGCGGGGGTGGAGTGGGGACCTGGAGGGGCAGAGGTGCACCCCCCAGTCTTGAGTCTGTCCTCATCACCCTTGTCCTCCAGGGAGTGTCAATAGCCAGGGCATGCGATGTCCCACCAGCTCCTGATGGTTGTGGATGATCACAACCAGGCAGGGCACCCACCTGCAGGCCGAGACCTAGGCACAGAAGCGCTCTTCAGGTAAGGTGGGGGGTGGCGGTGGGCAAGGGGGAAATTCCCGTGCAGCGTGCTGCCCACCACTTCCCTGTAGGTCGTCAGCCATGGCCCTCCTCTCCTCCTCCTCCACCTTTTTTTTTGTAGCCTCGGTGGGAAGACCCAGAGGGACCAGATGACCCAAGTCCTTTCTGGGCCTGTCATCAATGGGTTCCTTCCCTTTTCCCAACAGAAAAACCACTGAGTGCCACAGGGAGTCTGGGGCTCCTCACACAGCCCACCAGCCCCCCCCCCAGTTCCCCAGGAGGCCCCCAGGTGTAAAGCTAATTCAAGTTCCCTCTGACGACTGGGACCAGTGTCCCAGGCAGCACAGGGACCCCAGAACTGGCCCATGGGGAGGGGCTCCTTCACTTCAATGCATCAGAGGCATCGCCGTCCCCTGATGGAAGTACCCCATGCTAGGACATGAGACCTTTGCGGAAAAAGTTTGCCTGCCTCTGGTCCAAAGGAAAAGACAAGACATCCTCTCTCCTCATTTTGGTGTAGAACACCCTGAAGAAGTTCTCTGATTGGCCTGGCTTCAATCACACGATGACACTTGATCAGGGTTTGGAGAGCTGAGCAGCTGGCCCTTGGGGACATGTCCCCCCTGCACGGCAGCTCCTCTGGGACTCCATGATCAGAGACTCACAGGGTGTGTGTGGGGGGAGGGGTGTCAGGCAGACAGACACAAGGACTGCCCAGCGAAGGAACGGCGACCTCTGTCCAGTGTACATGTTGTAAAATGTACCAGAACACCACACTGGAATTTCAAGAGACAGCAGATGTGGATTCTCAAATGAGCTGTTCAGGTCGCCACACATAGACTGTCAAGGGCGATGCTTGGGAGCCCGTCCCAGACCTGGAATACGGGGTGAGAGGAAGAGAATGGGCCTGGTAATGTGGTCATGCTGGTGCCCAGCGTGTGGGGCGTGCTGTCCTTCACCTAAAGCCTAGCATGGAAACAGAGGCACACAAAGATTTCGTTTCCATACCCATAGGTACCTGCTATACAGAGAACTAAGGGCAACTACGGGGGGACTGGGCCTGACCTAGTCCAGGGAGTTATGCAAGGCTGCCCTGGATGGGCAATACGGAAACGGATTTGGGTTGAACCAAGAGAGGGCAGCTGGGGAGGGACATCTAAATGGGAGGGCTTGGCAATGCAAAGGCCCTGAGGCAGGAGGGCCCAGGAACAGTTGAGGCTCAGCAAGGAGGCTGCTGAGACTGGAGTCAGAGACAGAAGAGGGAGAGGACCAGGCAGAGGATGGCTCAGGGCCAGGCGGAGCCTGTTAGGTTGGCAGGTGAGAGGATGCATGGCCCTAGTGGGGACGTTGTGGGGATGAAGGACGTCATTACACTCATCCAGGGTCAAAGACAAAAATGGGGGCCATTCCAGACAAGTTCAGACGTCAGCCTTTTCCTTTTCGTCTCCCCCGTTTGAGGTTTTACACACACACAGTAAAGTGCACAAATATTCAGAGCACGGTTTGATTGTTTTATTTATCTACAGACCCATGCAACAAGCTGTGTTCGTCTGATCAAGATGCAGAAGTTTCCTGCCTCCCTAGAAGGCTCCCTCACGCCCCTTCCAGTTCATGGTCCCTCCCCCAAGAAACCGCTAATCTGACCTCTAACGCCGGGGCTTGTTTTCAAAAAATTAAGGTATAATATATAACAGTGATATGCACCGCTCTTAAGTGCACAGTTTGAAAACTTACGTGTCTGTGCCCCTGCGTAACCACCACCCAAATCAACTTCCAGTAGCTCCGAGCTTCCTCCCGCCCTTTTCCATCCATACCTCCACGGAGGAAGCCATTCTTCTGGTTCCGGACTCCGTGGGTTAGTTTTGCTACAGGCTCCTTTAGTTTTCCGCCAACCCTTTCTCTGCGCCCCCACCTGTTCCACGCTGCTGTCCTGCCCCTGCTGAACGTCCTTCCCTTCCCCGGCCAGGGTTCCCACAGACTTGCACCCTCGCTCCCGCCCTCACGCATCCATGGCCTCGGTGACCTCCCCACGAGTGCGAAGCGCCCCTCCTCTCCTGATGCTACGGGTTTGTTTGGGTGCGGGTAGTCTCCGTCACCCTCCTGCCCCGCCACCCAAATGAGCCAACGACCTCAGTACAACCAGCGACTCGCTGGGCAAACCCAGGGTGCGGATAAACAGCCGGCCGCTTCTTTCCAAACTGCCACTCTGAGACGTTTGTGTTCGCGGGAGACCTAAGCTGGACACTGGGACTGGAAGAGGCCGTTGAGGCGGGCACCGCAAATTCACCGGCCTCTGGGCTGCCGCCTCTCCCGCAGCCCTGTTCTGTCCCGGCCTTAGTCTCGGGTCCTTCCAAAGGTGGGTCCACATTCGCAAAGGCCGCTCCGGGCTCCCAAGAACCCTGGTTAAATCCCGCCACAGAGCTGCGAATGCGGGGCGGCCCCGAAGCCCCAGGACGGCCGGGGCTGCTCCGAGCCTCGTGCTGCCCTGGAACCCAGAGCCGGTACCGGCCCGGCTTCCGCACCCAGAGAGAGGGTCAGCGAAGGGCCGTACACGCCGACCGGATCCCCTCTGGGCAGGCGCGGGCGCCGCAATCTCGGCGGCGCACAGGCTCCTCGCGCGCCCCGCCCCTCCAGGCCCCGCCCCCCACCTTCCCAGCATCCCGGCCTCCCTACGGCGAGCGGCGAGGTCCGATCCCGCCGGGAGCCAGGAGCCGGGACGCAGGGGCGGGGCGGGGCGGCGCGCTGAGGTCAGCGCGGCGACGGCCGGCCCCGCGGTGGTTGGCTGCATCCGCGCTGGCCGTGCCCTGGTTGGCTGCGGGCCGCGGGGCTGGGCCGCCGGGTCGGGACTAGGATCGGAGCTGGGGCGCCGGCCGGGCTCGCGCAGCGCTCGGGTCCGCTTCTGTCCAGGGCGGTGGCGGCGAGGAGGGCGCGGCCGCAGGCGGGGCTGAGGCGAGCAGGCGGGGCGGGCCGCGTCCGGCTTGGAGGGCGGCGGCGCCGAGGGGAGGAGACCGGTCCATGGACCCGCGGGGCCCGGCGCCCCAGACGCTGCGCTGCAGGGACCGAGCTCAAGATGTCGGCCTAGGCTGGGGTGCAACGACGCGGACGGGGCGGCGACGAGGTGCTGCCAAGGCTCGCGGCCGCTGGGTCCCCGAGGGCTTGCCCTGACGGACTGGCCGAGCGGGCGGTGAGAGGAGGGCTCGTGGGGAGCGGGCCGCGCGGCACCATGTCTGCCAAAGTGCGGCTTAAGAAGCTGGAGCAGCTGCTCCTGGACGGGCCCTGGCGCAACGAGAGCGCCCTGAGCGTAGAGACGCTGCTCGACGTGCTCATCTGCTTGTATACCGAGTGCAGCCACTCAGCCCTGCGCCGCGACAAGTACGTGGCCGAGTTCCTCGAGTGGGGTAAGTGCACGCGCTCCTGATCCTCAGCCCCCCAGCCCCCCAGCCCCGGCCGGCCCGGCTTCCTCCCCATCCTGCCTTCTCCTCCGCGCCGCCCTCCCTCACGCTTCCTTCCACCCGCCACCCCGTTTTTCTGTGGCCGCTGCGATTCCTTCTCGGCTCTCGGTCTCTCCCTGCGCTTTTCGGCCTTCGCACATCCGCGTTTGGCCGTCCCGCCCCCTCATCCTGCCCCAGGAGCCACATCCTTCGTCACCACCACCCCCCAGGCCATCGCCCCTGCTGCTTCCTAGACCCACCCTTCGAGTCTGGATATCATTTCCTGCAGCCTTGCCTGGGATATCCGCCCCCGCCTCCCGTTCCCCGCTCGGGGTCCGGAATTAGCGCCCAGGGCCGCCCCGCACGCGTTCCGCTGGCTTGCGGGGGCAGCCGCTGCGCTTTCCCATCGGCCTCCGGCGCCGGCGCCGCCCGTGGGCCCCCCAGCCTGGGCGCGTCTCCTAGGTGACAGCCCGTCTCAGTCCCCTGCACCGTAGCACTGCCCAGGGAGTTTTAAGGTTAAAAGCCCTATTTTGAGTACACTCTACAAGAGCAAATTGATTTTTTCTTTGTGATTGCGCCAGATCCTTCTGATATTTGGGGGGGGGGGTAGTCGGAATTGTCTGTACGTGGAAGTCGTTTAAAAACTTCATTCGATCTTTGTGTGCTATCTCCACTTCGTTCAAGGGTCTAAAGTGCTGTAGTCGTTGACCAACTACCCTGTGAAGCTTGACTAGGGCACAGGTTTGGTTAAGCCTTGTAATGACCATTAGAACCTGGAAGGCAGGTTAGAGGGAAAGCCTTTGGCCCCCGCGCCCCCGACGTGGGCACCCTGTCAGGGCCCTCACTCACCTGAAGCTGGTGAGACTGGTGCTGCCGGCGCTCAGGCCACACCTGTGAACCTCCTGTCCCTGGGCCGTTCGTGCCATTGGGCCGGGACTGCGGTCGGAACCAGTCATTTCTGCCCTTCGGCCTGTAGAGCTGACCTTCACCTGAGGAAACAAACCAGTGTGTTTTCTGCAGCGAGGCCTCCTGCTCGGCGGAAGTGGAACTGGAATTTTGTTTCCAGATTAAAATTTAAGTGGCCGTATTCTGGAGAGGGCTTCTGGGTTTTGCTCCCAGATGTTGCCAGGATGCCTGGGAGGGCGGCCTGCGGCTTCCCTGCAGCGGGGACCTCGGTTCTCGGGTGCATGCAGTGCAAGTGAAAGTGGGCATTAGCTTCCTGGGGTCCTTGGTCAGTGAGCTGATCTGTGGCCGAATTGTTTACTGGCCTCGCAGTTGGTGTGAAAGCGAGGATTTTGGTGCCTGGTACTCTGAGCCTGTGGGGGCTGTATTTGCCCTTCCTCTCTGAGCATGTGCCCCCGGATGTACGGATGGACGCAGAGGTCCGCAGTCAGGCTCGCCTCCGCCCCGGGCTGTGGGTGGAAGAGGAGCAAGCGGAGGGCCGCTGGCCTTTGGCCTGCGAGCCCCGCCCTGCTGGACAGGGCTTGGCCCGGAGGCTGGGGCAGCCGCTGGGGCAGCCCCTCGGCCCCTCTGTGGACCGGTGGTCTCCAGCATGTGTGGGATCTTATTTTTAGGAGGTTTGACCTCTCCAAATCTAAACTGGAGCTGTGTGCTGTTAAGACAGAAGTTTTCTTAAAATTGTGTTTTGGCTCTCTGGGAATTATAGAAAGAACTACATCATTCTAAGAACTTAATTTGCACAACAGTGTTAACTTTTAAGCCGCAGAGATGAAGACTGGTCTTAAACCTCGGGCGGCATCTCAGTGAGATGGCGTGCTGTGGGAGCAGTGAGGCTGCGTGTGGCGGCAGCGCGTCAGTCACGGCGTGCGGTGCCTGGCTGTCGCCGCCTGCGGCCCAGAGTGCGTGGCGACTGATGGGAAGGTGCACCCTGGTCTTTCCAACAGAACGGTTTGTGGGGCGTCCTGAGGCCCCCACGACTCCTGCTCAGGACACTCGCACGTGGGCCTCTGGGTGTTTGGGGGTCGCCCTCTGCGTGGCACTTGGATGCTCAGCATGTCCAGTCCTGTCACGCACCCCTCCCCACCTTCTGGGCTTGCTGGTTGTCTAGTGACAATTACGTGGAATTCTTGAAGCTCAATTAAAAAATGCCCCATTTAGCTCAGATTTTGAGAATTACTGGGAAATCCTTGGGGAAGTCTGGAATGACTGGGTAATAAATTTTTTACGTTTTAAGAGAAGACTGCTTCTGGCTCTCGTCGTATTTCCACAGTGGGTGCTTAGGGCCAGAGTCAACCTAGCTTCTTCATAGGCTTTTGTCTTTGATTTTCCCTTCGCTGTGTTTATAATAGTTTGATTAGTTTCCTGTATTAGACCGCAGACCTTAATTAAAAGTTAGAAACACTCTGCTTATACATGTATTTCTTTGAGCTACTTTTTAATGCAAGTTTGATACTGTTCGAAGCAGACCACACGAAGCACTGGAATTTCAACGAGTGGACACGTGTGGACACCAACAACGAGGTGAACTTGTTCTTTCATCTGTTACGTAAAAGTGCTTTTGCGCCTGTGAGATATGTAACACGACTTGAACGGCACGGCTAGTGTGGCATTTGGACGCGGCTGCTGTTCGGCCCTCTCTGCTCTCCAGTGGCCTGCAGCGCAGCTGGGGGCCCCCGGGGGGAGGAGGCACCCCTCCCCCCAGGCCAGCCTGGGCCTGGGGTGGTGGATTCCCAGTCCCAGGCCTCCCCTCTCACCCAGACACACTTCCTCTGTAAGGAGGAGAATTAACCTTCCAAGCCCTCTGTTCCGTTTCCTCCTTTGTGATCTTTCCTGTTACGATTGCAACAGCACCTTCTCAGAGTTCTCCCCCGATGAGAATTCCTGGATCTGTTGGTGTGGGCAACTCAGCACTAGGTGTGAGTGGGTGACTGCCGAGTTAGTAAGTTCAGGCTTCACAGATGGTGCTAACGTCTCAAGATACGCCTTAATCTTAGTGGTTTTTCCAGCTAGGATGTTTGCATAACATGGGACACTTAAAAAAGAAGATTTTACTTACTTATTTAGAGAGAGAGGGGAAGGGAAGAAGAAAGGGAGGGAAACCTTGACCCGCGGACCCGTGCCCCAGTGGGGTGGAGCCCACATCCCAGGCCTGTGTCCCAGCCAGGAGTGGAACCAGTGACCTTTCTGTTCCCGGGGTGACGCCCAGCCTACTGATCCCAGTGAGGGCTTAGGGGTGCTTTTTTTAAGTAACATATTTGAGAAACAGTTCTTTGGAATAATAAGATCTAAATTGTAGAGAAATACTGGGATTGCACAATAAAAGTGAGGGTGACGCTACTTGAAGTGCACACGGATGGGGAGAACATGGCCTGGGATGCGACCATGGAGACTGCCTGGCGGGGCCACACAGGCCTCCCCTCTCTCCTGAACCCTCTCGTCGGCGGTTGGACTGGGAAGCCGACGGTGGTGTCTGTGAAATGCAGACCTTCAGACCTTCACGGAAGGAAACCGGAGCTTGCGCAGGCTGTCGTGCTCCGGGGCAGCGCTGTGCACCACCTGAAAAGCTGGGTGCGTGCAGTGAGCTGCTCTTCAGGATGTGAATGCACAGGTGCTTGTAGGTGGAGCCACACCTCCTGGGGGGGGGAGTTTGAGCTGCCTTTGCCTTTGCCCCGCCTTCTGCTGCAGCCCTGGGTGTCCTCGGAAATCCCTCCCGCCTGCTGGCATGGGTGCTGGTGAGCAGGTGGACAGACAAGACTATTAATCTCAAACTATATCGAGTGGGGCCAGGCTGTCGAGTGCTGTTCTTGGTAAAGAGGCAAAGAGTGTCTTTTCAGACTAATAAATAAGGGTCTTGCTGGAATAATCCAAAAATGGATTTTTGAGCTTTTTTTGAATCAAAAGGGGATAAAACAAAAGAAAATTTTGAAAGAATTAAAAAAAACAAACCTGTATTCACATCACCCTCATCCCCATAACACCATTTAGTCCCTGTCCCAAGTTTGAGTTTGATTCGTAGATTCTTAGAACGTTCCAGAGTGTGTCACAGTATGTTAAAATTATCTTTTAATACATTATTTTTTTATTGTATTTTTTCCATTACCATGTATCACCCTGTACCCTCTTCTGGCTCCACCCATTCCCCTCCCCCCACAATCTAAAGTTGTCTTAGATGTGCCTTGGCTGGTGTGGCCCAGTGGACTGAGTGGCGGCCTGTGAACCAAAAGGTCACCAGTTCCATTCCCAGCCAGGGCGTGTGCCTGGGTTGCAGGCCAGGTCCCCAGTAGGGGGCGCGTGAGAGGCAACCACACATTGATATTTCTCCCTCTCTTCCTCCGCCCCTTCCCCTCTCTAAAAATAAATTAATAAAACCCTTAAAAAGTTACCTTAAGTGTGTGTGAGAAGCTCGCTTAAATGAAAATGGATTGAGAGGAAAAAATACTTTCCTTAGATGTAAAATCACAGATGTTTCGACGATGTGAAACACACATATTAAGATTATGTGATTTTATGTCGTGATTTTTGTTTAAAGCGATGTTCACTGTTCATGTTGTCACTGGGTGCATATCTAACAGCCAGGCCATGTAGGATACAGTTAACTCCTTGTCTCCAGAAAGACGGGGAATTTGTTTTCAGTGGCGTGAGTTCGTTTCTCTTTTTAAGCCCGGATGCCCATGTCCAGCCGAGCACTTGGCCCGGATTTAAGTGGAACTTCTCCAGCACAGTCAGACCCCTCGAGTGACCACCGCCTCCCACCCCTCGCGGAGCCTTCGGCATCCAGCCTGCCGCTCTCTCTGCCAGCCTGCCGCCTGGTGGCCCTGCCGGCCCTGCCGGCCCTGCCTCCATCCCTCTTGTCTGTCTCCACTGCTTGGCCCCCTGTCTGGAGTCTGCCTTCCTCCTTGGGGTGCAGTGGGTCTGCCAGGGGCTGAAATGCCTCTCCCCCTCCCCCTGGAGGGACAGTTTGCTGGGTGTGGGATTCTGGGTTAGAAACTGTTTTCCCTCAGAAGTTTGAAAGTGTCTTGCTGGTGGCTGGTGCTGTCTGCCCTGCGCGCCCCGTGAGCGCTGGCGTGTCTGCTTTTGGGGAGTGTCCGGGCCCTTCCCCGCACCCCCAGTGCCCCGCGTGGGCCCTCGGATTCCGGGCAGGTCCCTGTGTTGTCCACCAGAGCCCCTCTCTGAATTCTCCATCCTGGCCTCCGTGGTCTCCTGTTAGCCGGCGTGGGACCTTCTGGAGTGTTCTGCGAGTTCTCTTTCCTCCTACTTTTTCAACTCTTCCATCTTTTGTCCTGCTCTTCTTGGGAGAGGTCCTCAACCCTACCCTCTGGTCCTCACATGGAGTTGGTACTCCTGCCGCCATGTGCTTCATCTCGGAGTGCGCTTGTCCTCCGTGTTTCTCCGTGTGTGTTTTTCCCGGGAGGATGCTGCCCTTCAAGGGCATCTCTTCCTGTTTGTGGTCTCTCTGGGGCTTGTGACACACGCATGTTCTGCGGACATTTTGTTTCCCGTGTTGTGTCTGTTGCTTCTGAGTCCTTTTGCTCCCGCTTTCTGCCTTGGTCCCTGTCTCTGGTTTCAGACGCTTCCGGCTGGACGCCTGGTGATGACTGGCTGTCTTCTATACTCACCAGTGGGCCGAAGGGAAACCTCCGCCCGGGCAGGCTTTGAGTGTCGAGTCCCACCTTTGGAAATAGGGTGGGCACCTGGCCAACCTGAGGGGCTGCTACCGGAAGTTGCCAAAGTGGGTCTTTGTCTGGGGCTCGTTGGTCTCTCCAGAGAGGGGCTTCTCTCCTGCCTGGGTGGTGGGGAGCAGTGCAGGGCGTGCTGGGTGCCGGCTCTCTGGGAATGCGGGGTGAAGGAGGGAAGGGGGCTGCAGGGTGGGGGTGGGCGGCTGGAGGGCGTCTGGGGCCATAGCCGCTTCTCCTGCAGGCTCGGAGTCAGTCCTGGTTCCGTCCTCCACCGTTCAGGCCCTCAGAGGTCCCCGTGCGGCAGATAGTTCCCGCCTTCTCACCCCTGCCTCCCGCAGTAAAGTTAGCTTCCGGTTTCCTGGCTTCACTTTTCCTGCTGTACAAAGCTACATCGACATTTCTGGTTCGCTCTTCTGTCATGCATTCACTCAGGTATTTTTCAAGGACGTGACAGGCGCTGTGGAAAGGTGAACCCAGCAGAGGAGAGAAGTGACCAGGTTTCCGCTGCCGCCACTCGCAGTTGCGAGCCGCGTCTGGGGGCAGCTCCGAGGGTGCAGCGGTGGGGCCCGTGCACTCCGCCTCCTTGGACGCCACCCCACCCTCATCTCCGTGTGACATCAGAACGTGCAGTTGTGTCGTCTTCGGTTTGGACACGCTGCTGTTTCTGTTCTCATGGTTACTAGTTAGAGACGTCGGCCTGTGTGGAGAAGGAAGAAGAGGGAGGAAGGGAGCACGAGCTTTTCTGTAGTAACTGCAGATGTTGGAGTGGTGGTGGTGGCGGCGGGGGGGCAGCGCGTGCTGTGCCTGCTGTTCTGAAAGCAGACAAACGGGTGTCTGCACAGTGCTTCCCGGGGGGGTCTCTCCGGGGCGGCGGGCAACGCGGTGTGCTGTGGGCGCACCCGGTGTGGAGGTAGACCTCTGTCGTCATGGGTGTTCGTGACTCGGGACTGTGTGTAGGAGCTTTATCTTCCTTGAAGTGGCAGCCGTTGATTCTGTCCACGCTGAAACGTCTGGTGTGCAGGGCGAACTCACTAGTTTAAAGTGCATGGCAGAGTGCAGACTTCCCTGGCCCTCTGCGTTTCCTAAAAACACAGATGACAGAAGTGAGATGTGGGGGTCAGGGGGCTCCCCCGACCCTGAACTGCGCCCTGAGGCTGCGCTTTGCCCCCATTCTGGGGGAAGGACTGAGTTGAAATCATTGAATTTCTGTCATTGGCTTAAAAAATTTAAATCAGGGCCTGAGTTTGTTTTTTTAACCTACACATTATTTTTAACTTGAAATAGCATTTGTGTTGATTCTTCACTATTGAGAAAGATGCTGATTTCATAATTAATGGGTGTGCAACGATTCTTAAAAAATGGTGTTGCGGCTCTGTCACAGGTGTGTTTGTTTCTTTTCTGACACTGAGTGTTTGAAACTAGGTTGGGCGTCTGTATGCAAACTAACGAGCCACCTTTCCTCCGATGCACCTTCCCAGTGAGTGGGGACTGGGGTGGGAGGGCCGCTGCCCTGGTCAGGAGGTCGCTGGGAGCGCCGCGTGTCCGGTCTCACCGGTCTGGACGGTGCGGAAGGCATTTGTACTGCAGTGTTAGCACAAGAAGGGCTTCTCCGAACATCAGGCGTCGCCATGGTTTCATGTAACCAAAGTGATAAGCCTGGATATCTTTTCCTTTACAAATATTTGATTGTTTTTCAAAAAGCAAGATTTGTGTTTATGAAGTTTTATAATCCTTGTGAAATAATACGTTAAGAGGGCTATTGAACAAAAACCAGTCATCTCTCAGCAATACGAGCATTAGGTAAATCAAATTATACAACTAGGTTTGTTTATTTTAGTGGAAAGGAAAGGTTTCTTTGCCACTTTCAATCAGTTACCAGATGATTTCTTTTCTCTTTTTTTACTCCTTGGTCGTGGCTTTGTGTGTGATTTGCCTGTTTACACTATGTAACTCAGGGTTCTGGTGCACAGAGCTGTGCGCCTGTCTCCACCATTTAACTCCAGGACCTCTCACCCGCACAGAGAAGCCCCGTCCCCGTTCACCTCCCTCCCCAGCTCTGAGCAGCCCCTCGTCTACTGTCACGCACTTTGCGTGTCCCGGACACTTCCCGTATGGAACTGTGTGGTCTGTGGTCTCTCCTGCCTAGATTCTTTGCACTGCACGTGTTGTTTCCAAGGGTGTGTCTGTCTGTGTCTCCTGCCTTCCTGCTGAGTGGCGTCCCGCCGTGTGGCCGGAGCACACTCTGTGCGTCTTGTCAGCTGGCGGGCGTCTGGGCTGTGTCCGCTTTGTGGCTGTCGTGACCGATGCTGCTGTGGACGCTGACGTACAGGTGTCCATGCGGACGTTTTCCTTCTTCTTGGGGCCCTGGGGGGGTGGGCCCGCAGTCAGGATCCGAGGCTCTGCTGGACACGCCCACCCAGGTCTAAGGGCTCTAGTCCCCCTCACCGGCACTTGTTACCGTGTGTTACTGTTTGTCCTTTTACTCGGGTCAGTGCTGCGGAGATGCTGTTGTGGTTTTGGTTTGCTTCTCCTTAAAGGCTGAGGATATCGAGCATCTTTTCTTGTGTTTATTGGTTATCTGAATATCAGTGTAGAAATGCCTGTTCAGTTCCTTTGCTCATTCTTCTGTGTTGTCTTTCTGTTGTCGAGTTCTGAGACTCTTCATACATTCTGGACGCAAGTCCTTCATCAGATGTATGATGTGCAGATGTTTTCTCCTGTTCTGTTCATTGTTGTTTTGCTTTCTTGTTGGTTTCCTTTGAAGCAAACATTTTTTTAATTTTGGTGAAGTCCAGTTAGACTTCTTTCGTGGCTTTTGTTGTCGTGCCTAAAACTACATTGCCACGTCCAGGGTCGCAGAGGTCTGTGCCTGTGAGAGGGAGCCACGTCCCCTCCTCTGCTTGTGGGTCTTCTGCTGTCCAGCACCATCTGTTGGAGAGACGGCGCCTTCCCCACTGGTCGTCCCGGTGTCCTCGTCACAGTGGTGGGCCACGTGTGCGCGGGCAGCTGTCCCTGGGCTCTCCGCTCCATCCTGTCGGTGTCTGCGTCTCCTCATGCCAGTGGCGCGGCCCTGACTTCTGTCGTGCTGTTGTGGGTTTTGAGTCCTCCAGCTCTGCTCCTTTTCAGAGTGGTTTTGGCTGCTCTGGGTTCCTTGAACTCCATGTCAGTTTCGGGTCAGCTTGTCAGTGTGTGTAAAGAAGCCCGATGGGGGCGGGGGGGGGGTGGTGGTGGCTGCGTGCACTCACTCCACAGTTGGTGTGGGAAGTGTGGCCGTCTTCACGAGATTGCCTTTCCGTTGTCTTCATTTCTTTCTGTACCTCACATACTTGTTCAAAAATGTTTGTGGTTTTTAGCTCTGGCTGGTGTGGCTCAGTGGACTGAGTGCTGGCCTGTGAACCAGAGGGTTGCAGGTTGGATTCCCAGGCAGGGCACATGCCTGGGCATAGGCCAGGTCCCCAGTAGGGGGCGTGCAAGAGGCAACCACACATGGATGTTTCTTTCCCTCTCTTTCTCCCTCCCTTCCCTTTGCTCTAAAAATAAATAAATAAAACATTTTAAAAAATGTTTGCAGTTTTCAGAGTTTAACTCAAGTGTTTTTACTGTTTTGTTGTGGTAAAATTTCTGAGACAAAGTTTGCTGTTTTAACTGATTGTTTGATCAGGTTGCATTAATTGTATTTGCAATGCAAAGTGAAAGAGCTGCATTTGTTTTGTTTAATCACTCCTGAGGTGGGGGGGGTGTTTTTAATGGGATTGTTTTCTTAATCTCATTTTTGGATTGTTCATTGCAAATGTGTACAAATACAGTTACCTTTTTATATTGATCTTGTATGAGAAGTTGCTGACTCATTTATTCTGATAGTGTTTTTGGTGGATTCCTTAGGATTTCTATATGGACAATTACCTCTCCTTGGTAGAGGTAGTCTCGCTCCTCTCTCTCCAATTTGGATGCTGTTTACTTCTTCCTGTTGTCCGGCGCCCCCCCCCCCCGTCCCCCAATGCTGTGGGCAGTCGAGTGGGCATCCGGGTGTTTCAGGTGTTGTTCCCAGCCTGGGGAGCATGCCACGAGCTGTGGTCTTGGGTCCTGCTGACCAGGCTGAGGGGTCCCTCCTGTTCCGACCTAACCAGCTGAGTGTTTCTGTTAGCTGCTTTTTTGGCACCCACGGAGTGGGCCCGTGGCCTTTGTTTCTTGTTCTCTGATTTGATGCTGACATTGACTGGTTTCTGCATGTCGAACTGACCTTGCACTCGGGGACAGGCCCAGCCAGAATCGGGACCGCGGTGCACAGCTCTTTTCTCTGTGTTGCTGGGTTTGGTTTGCTAGTACTTCGTTGGGGGTTTTTGCATCTATATTTGTAAGAAATAATGGTCTGCAGTTTTTTCTTTGTGTCTTCCTCTGGTTCTGCTATTAGGGTGATGCTGGCCTCATAGAACGAGCAAGGCAGTGTTCTGTCTTCTGTTTTGGGGAGAGCTTGTAGTAACTCTTAAAACTAGTATCTGCTCTTCAAGGGCTTGGTGGCGCTCACCTGTGCAGCCATTCAGACTCTGTGTTTTGTGGCTGGCGATTTGCTTGCTACTGAATAATTCAGTCTCTGTGCCTACAGGTCTTCCTTGTTCTCTGTGTTTTCATGGGTCAGTCTGGGGAGCTTCCGTCTTTCCAGGAGCCTGTCTGCCCCGTGTGGTCACCTAGTCTGCTGGCGGGCAGTCGCTCACAGCGTTTCTTGGTGACCATGTCGACTTCTTCACGGTCAGCGGCGACCTCTCTTCTTTCATCTCAGTTCTAGCAACTAAGTCTCCGTGGCCCACATTAAAAGTGTGGAAATTAAAGCCCTGACTGGTGTAGCTCAGTGGATTGAGCGCGGGCTGCGAACCAGGCATTGCAGGTTCGATTCCCAGTCAGGGCACATGCCTAGGTTGCAGGCCATGTCCTCCAGCAACCGCACATTGATGTTTCTCTCTGTCTCTCTCTCTCTCCCTCCCTTCCCTCTCTAAAAATAAATAAATAAAAAAAATAAATAAAATCTAAAAAAAAAAAAGTGTGGAAATTACAGACTTTATCTTATACATGCTTTATCACGATAAAAAAGTGGCTGCAAGGAGCGGCAGTGAGACCCCTGCGTGTTCCGGAACGGGACGGCGGTGGCGTGCTCTGCTCGCTGGGCAGCGTGTCCCGCGGCCTCGTGCGTCCCAGCGCCTCTGGCCCTGGGCAGGCGTCCGGCTGGTGATGGGCAGGGCCAGGACGCGCCTGGTTTCTTAAGATTCTCCGTGGAGGATTAATGATCTTTTGCTTCCGCTGCATCGTTAGTCTTCCTTTAAAAATTCCTCTCCAGACATGTCTTGAGTAGGGTCCCTTAACTTTGACCTCTGGAGTGGTCTGTGGGGTCAGCCACAGAGGGGCCAAGTCCGTCTGTGGCTCTTTGTGAGTCAGGGTCGCCTCTCACACCAGCCATGGGCCAGTGAGTCTCAGAGCTGATGTGGGGCCGGCACGGCTTTATTTTAAACAGTTTTAACAATTGTAAAAGTGCAGTGTGCTTGTGATTGAATGAATTCTAGCAGCACCCGCGGGTCTGCTGTAGGAAGGGAAAGTCTTCTTCTCCCAGTTGTATTACAGACTCTTGACTTTCTTCTTATTTTAGAGCATGGTCTGGACGTTAAAGTTGAAAATGGGGTATTGATTTAAGCAATTTCTAATGTCAAAAAGTATATTTTTATTAATTATTTCAAAATGTTATGAGAAGTTCACACTGAAATAGGATTATTTCGTACGTCAAGTATTGTGATTTTCGCCTTTGCTGGACTGTTGGTTTTCACTTCTGTATTGACACGCACAATGCTGTGGAACCATGCACTTGTGTGCCGGAATAAAGCCCACTTGCCCTGGCACATTCTCCTCCGGTGGGACAGTTGGGCCTCTCGTATTCATGTTTTATTTGTTGCTTTTTAATTTGTACTCTCAGTTGAGGAGTAGTCTGTAGTTAGTCTGTGATTTTAACTTTTGTATGTTATCTTTGGAATATTTTGGTATCAGAGTTATGATAGGATTTTATGAAAAATTCTGAAGCTTCCAGGTTTATGTTCAAGAGTATTTTACAGAATGAAACTTGATATGTTTGTTTATAAAACTACCTAAATACAATGCTTTCTGCTGGGGGATAGTCTTAGACTTGTTTCGGTCTTCTTTCCAGAGTTAGTATTCTCTTGGGTTTCCTTTCTTTCTTTGGTGCATTTTATCATCAGTATTCTCTTGGAAACACCACCCATTTTACCAGTAGTTTTTGGTTTGTTAACATTAAGTTGTACATAAAGTTATTTAATTTTCTTTATATCTGTCCATCATTAAAAACATTTGTTACTGGATTTTTTAGAGAGGTAGGGGGGAGAGAGACATCGATTTGTTGCTCCACTGGCGGTGTGTTCGGTGGTGGCTTCATGTATGTGTCCTGACTGGGGATTGAACTCGCAACCTTGGTGCATCGGGACAGCTCCCTGACCCACTGAGACACTCACCTAGGGCCTGTGTCATTTTTAATTAATTTTCATTTAAGGGTTATTAAGGGGAATTACCAGTTTATGTTGTCAAAGTTTATAGCATGTATGTGTTTTTAAAAATGGTTGTTCAGTTACACATGTCCCCATTTTCTCCCCATTTCTCTCCCTGCCCTAACCACTCCCACCTCCCTCATTCAATGCCCCCCACCCCTGCATCTTTGTCCATGGGTCCTTCATACCTGCTCCTTGAGGACCCTTCCTCTGCATTCTTGGGCTGTAATGAAGTCTCCCCTTTTTTATCTAAGTTGGTTGGGAGAATTGGAAACTAGTAAACAGCATTTTCATAATCACGGTTCTGTGACTGTTACTCACTGTAAAACCAGGTGACTGGTCACCTGAAAATACTACAAAATAATACTGTGAACTGTAACTGAAAAATAAGAACAGACAGACAGACAGACAAGTGGCTGGACCAGGCGGGAGCCTGTCTTGGGCCTTGGGCAGGAGTGTCCGGTGTCAGTACTGACGGGCTGGACTTTCTCCCTAGCTTCCTTCACGGCTTTGCCCACGTTCGGCTGCCACTGTTTCTTACCACTCTCCTGTGGATTCTTTTTTTGATGATTTTTTAGAGTTTTTCTGGGGGGAGGGTGGGAATCTGTATACATCTATGTTATACGTGCGTTACATGCACACATGTGTATTCGTATATATAACATTTCCCCCCATATGGGGTCAAGAGTGGAAATCTTTGCACGGTATTGACTGTCTCATTGTGTCCTCATTGTATGGCAGTTTGAGTATGGAATTCGAGGGCTGAAACACCTCCCTCTTGCTGGTGTGGCTCAGTGGATTGAATACCGGCCTGGGAGCCAAAAGGTCCCCAGTTCGATTCCCAGTCAGGGCACATGCCTGGGTTGTGGGCCAGGAAGCCCAGTAGGGGGCATGCCAGAGGCAACCACACATTGATGTGTCTCTCTCTGTCTTTTTCCTCCCTTCTTTCTCTGAAGATAAATACTACTGCTACTAGTACTACAGCAAAGATGAGGTGAGGTGGTGTGTCTGGCATTTCTTCTCTGTCTGAGGGTGCTGATTAGAGTTTTTTAGTCTTCATTTTCCTGATTTATCTGTTTCCTCTGGGGTCCATTTTTTTGTTTACCTTGGAACATTTCCTACTAACGATTTTCCTTGAAAGATTGGTAATCCTTGATTGTCCATTTTGCCATGGGTTATTTAGAAAACTTGCTTAAAAAGAACGTAGAATTACTTGTTGTCCCTTTTGAGTGGTAATATTTTGAGTACTGCTAGATTATTAGTTGATCAGATTTTATAGTGTTTCTTTTCAGTAACATTTTTGTAACAGTTGGTTTGTAATGTAAATAAAACTTCACTTAATATTAAGAAAAAAATCTTTAAAAATCTATGCCATTCTCAATTATCGTCCATTTCGCAGCTCCACCCATATCCCTTTTCTTAAGGTTTTTCTTTCCTTACCACATAATTCTAGTAGATTGTATTGCAAGTTTAATGATGCTTAAAACACTACATTTGTTATCTGAGAAAAATGTTCTCCAGAAATGGACTTCAAGTGTTTTTAAAAATGAAGCCTGGTGTGGAGAAATGCATCTTGTCTTCCACTTTTCTGGAAGTGTTCTCCAGCCCGGCATTGGAAGGGGTCGAAAGGGGGTCCACAGGGAAACGGTGAGCAGGGAGAGCAGGGAGCTCGGGGTGGCAGACCTTCACGGGGGTGGGGGGGCGGGTTGGAAGTGCCACTGGACCGGGGGTTTCTGATCAGATTCGGGGTGGATGCCTGTTACGCTGAAGGCTGAGCTCACTCACTCGTTACGCCCGCCCTGCGGAGTGTGTGCAAACACCGCACCAGCTTTAGAACTGCCTTATGACCCGGAAGGAATGCCAGGAGGGCGCTCAGCAGACTCACAGCCCATGCCCTGGGCTGCGGAGCCGGTTTTCATGCCCAGGTGTGCCTCCAGGGTGGAGAACTACCTTGTGGTTTGGGTGCGCACTCCTAGCGATTGGGAGTTGGCCTCCTGGTTTGAGTGTTTGTGAAAGGAAACTCAGCTTTCAAACGTGTCTTGGCCTGGTGCCATGAAGTAGTTGGTGACCCAGGTATGAGAGTGTCACTGTCCTCTTTTGGAGTGGCTTAAGTTTTTCCTACGTTGATACTCTTTACTCTTGCAATCAGTGTTAGTACAACTGGCAACAGTTGGTGTCAGCTTACTGGGTGACAGCTCCTGCTACTACACTCCATCGTAGGGCATTTCAGACCTACGACAAGGAGGGGGAGGCGGAGAACGAGCCGCAGCCTCCGGCAGCCATCTGATCATTGTGTTGTCCTCCCTCCCCGAGGAGGGTTGTCTGGGGTGCCCCCCAGGCGTCTGTCGTCTGACTGGTAGGTGTTTCCACGTACCCTGCGGGAAAATCAGGGCTTTCTTTAAACCCTTGGTGGTAACTATGGTGGTGATGTAGGAAGCAGCAACAGGAGCTTCTCAGCACAAAGAGTCGTCCGGAGCAGATTTCCTCTTTCTGTTGTTGTTTGTCCTCGGTTGCCCTTTGGGAGCCAAAACACAGTCTGCACGTGCGAGGGGCTGGATGCTGCCTCATTGGCTCCCCCTGGCTCCCGCCCGCCCCCTGCCCCGCCCCCCCCCAGTCTGTCTATGGAAGGAAGGGGCCGTTTCCTGTTCTGCCCCTGCCATCTTGTCTCGTTTCTCATGTTCTCCTGTGTGGACAAATTTGGCATTTGACAGATTGTTGCTGTCCTGTTGGCCCAGGATAATTCTGTGGGGACCACCCCCGCGGTCCACTCCAGACCCCGGCTCCCCAGCCGCGTCTGCTGTGAGCAATCCGGCTGGTCATGCCGCCGTCCTGCACCAGACCCCTGTCCACCAGTCGGTCTCATGATTGCTTCCTGGCAGCCCGGCAGCTGCCCTCTGTGCCCAGGTGGCCCTCCCGGTCACCATTGTGCATCTTCCTCTTACCGTGAGCCTTTGGGAAGCCTCCCCGCCCAGCCTGGGCCTTCCACCGCGGTTTCACGTGGGCACGCCGGGGCCAGGCACTCGGTCTCCTGCTCAGAGCAGCCCCTGCAGTTCCGGGGGGCGGCCTGTGTGGGCAGAGGGCTGGGCAGGTGGGGGTGCACAGGTGATGGCAGGCGCATGCTGGGGAGGTGGCAGTGGACAAGGCTTTGGGGTGCGGGTTGGGCGTTCAGGTCAGACCAACTGTCTGCTGGGCCTCCTCCGCCCCCAGCACCCCCAGCATGCGCTCTGGGTCAGCCCAAGGTCTCGGCCTCACCGGCTTGGTTTCCACTATGGTGCTGACGGGGAAGCCAGGGCTGCTTCCCTGCTCTCTTCCCAGGCTGGGGTGGCCATGTGTTGGGCGGATGAGGCTGTGAGCTCCTCTGCGCTGGGGGAGGTGGGGCCCGTGGGGGACCTCAGAGGCCACGGCAGCAGTGGGGTCGGGAGGAGGGCAAGGCCTATCGCTCACCAGTCCTCGTGTAGCCAGAGTCACGCCCAGGGCACTGCCCTGCCTGCACAGCCAGCTGGTAGCTCGGAGGGGACACAAATACTGTGCAGTGAGTCTGTCTGGGACCCGCTGGTTGCCCGCCGGAGTTGCTCCGGGACCAGCGCTTGTGAGGGCACTGAAATGGGTCCTATGCTTTTTGGTTTCCAGCTGCACCTGAGGAAAAGGAGGGCATGCTTGTCAGCATTGGGGCGGTGCCGGTCCTCCGTGTGGCCAGCTCTCCCAGCTCTGCAGGGGCCACCTGAGCAGGGGCTACCTGGGCAGGGGCCAGAGGGTGAGGCAGCTCCCTGCTGAGCACACCCAGGTGAGGAACTAGGTGCGGGTGCTGTAGAGACAGTCCCGGAAAGGGCAGCCTTTGCCCTGGGTAATACCGGACATGAGTGTCTCACTTTCACTGGAGGACCGGGTGAGGGAGAAGGCAGCTGCGACCGTGTGTGGGTGTGCACGTGCCGGGTGCCCTGTTCTGAAGTGTCAAATGTTGGCCAGCCGTTGACGAAGTTGGGTTGATTGTGGAGAGCTCCGTCCGTCGCCTGGGTCAGTGGGTCTCCGCTCTGGCCATCTGGTGGGAAAAGGACGCACTTGCTGTGCACACGGAAGCTGAGCAGCGAGTCTGCTGGGTGTCAGTTCCTCCCTCCTCGTTACTGAGTCACTGCGTGCACTGGGGACACTGGGCCGGGAAGACACCCCCTTCTGCTCTGTGTACGCGTCAGCATGTCTTGTTTTCTCGATGCTGACGTCGTCGTATCACCAAAACATCACCGAGCACAGAAGGTTCGTCTTTTTACTGTTTAAAAACAGACCCCAGAAATGCACAGGCCGGCTCAGGTGGACGGTGCGACATACCACTTCGTGCGGACAGTGTGGCGTCTAGTCCGGACGTTGATTGTTGGTGGTCAGATGAGTGGCATGTAAAGGGATGAAGCCCCTCACCACATCCAAACCACTTCTGCTCTTCAAACAGCTTTATAAGCCCCTTTAAAGAAACCAAAAACAGAACTAGATTCTTGACACTCGTGAGCATTTAGTAAACCACTGTTTCTGCCTTGGCCATGGTGGCGGCCCGAGGGCCTTGAACGTGGGCCTTGGGCAGCCAGAGGTGCGATGGCAGGGGCCCCTGCTGGTCCCAGGTGGGGCCGCCCTCTGTCCGGACCCTGGGAGGGGTGTGAGTGCGTCTGTGGGGACAGCTCGTGTGGCCCCCATCTCTGGTTTAGAATCCGTAGCCTTGCCAGCGTCAAGGCCCGGAACTGCTGATGGGCCGCTGTTGCCGTGGGGCGGGCTTGTCTCTCCACTCTTGTCTGGCCACGGGGGCTGCCCGCTGGCATTTCTTCCAGCCTCAGGTGTCTAGCACAGGGTCAGGTCCAGGAGATTATACAATTTTGGTGGAAACAGTTTTTTTCTTCCGGAGACGTCATATTCCCCGTGCTAAAATACAGAGCCCGTCACTATGCACGGCAGAAGCTCGGATGAGTTTTGGGTGAGAGAGGGTTGCTACGGAAAGGGCTGAGATCTGTGGGGTCTGGGTCATTCGCTCTTTGGCTCCGGGAGGTTTCGTTATGAACTTTGATGAAAATGGTTTCAACTAGGGTTCTACTGGCCTCAGCACGTATGCTAGATTTTTTTGTCAGTCCTGGCATGCATTTGTGTTTGAGGGTTTCAAGGTCAGCGTGTTTGGAAATAAGTAAGAGCCTGTTGAACAAGGATTCCAGTCCTGGCATACTCAGTCCAGGGGCTCCATGAGGGCGTTGGCAAGACCAACTCTGGAGAGAGTCCTGGGCTGGGTGGGCTCTGGGGTGGCCTCTCTGCCCACCCTGTGTGCGGCCCCCCCTGGAGTGGCAGGCGTGGCCGGGACATGCACCACAGGCCAGTTGTGCTTGTCGTAAACTCAGTGTTCCTTTTAAGTGCACACAGTTCGGTTGCTTTTATTTATTTTTAAAGATTTTGTTTACTTACTTTTAGAGAGAGGGGACAGGAGGGAGAAAGAGAGAGAGGGAACATTGTTGTGCGAGAGCTACGCACACCCCAAATGGGGACCTGGCTCGCAACCCAGGCCTGTGCCCTGACTGGGGATTGACCCCGAGAGTCTGGCTCGCGGGCCGGCACTCAGTGCACTGAGCCACACCGGCCAGAGCTTATTTTTAACATATTCAGAGCTGTGCAGACATCACTACTGTCTGATTCCGGAGCATTTTACTGCCTCTAAGAGAAGCTCCATACCCACCCCTGCTTCCCCCAGCCCCTGCTTCTGTCTCTGTGGATTCGCATGCTCTGGACGTTCCGTGTAAACGGGATCATACAGTGTGTGGTCTTCTGTGATGGGCTCTTTCACGTGGCGTAGCATGTGTGAGGCCCGTGCTCGTAGTGTGTAGCGTTCTCTTTCCGTGGCCTAACAACACCCCCCTGAGCGGCTGGACCGCATCTGGCTGACCTGCTTACCAGCATGCAGCTGCCAGAGCCGTCTCGGGTCTGTGGCCACTCTGGGTGATGCCTCTGTGAGTGCTGGTGTGGCCGTGCGTTCCCACTTCTGCTGGATGTGGGCCTGGGGGTCGCATTGCTGGGTCACATGGAGACCCCATGCTTGGCGTCGTGGGACACCGCCTCTGTCCTCTTCTGACCTTCCTTGGAGCGGGGAGGGTTCCTGTTTTCCAGCTCCCCGCTGACATGTGTCGCCTGTCTGCCTGTCTGTTGCAGCCGTCCTGGTGAGCGGGAGGTGGCACCTCGCTGGGTTTGGTTTGTGTGTCCGTGATGGCTCGTGGTGTTGGCCAGCTTCTCCCGTGTTCGTCAGCCTTCTGTACGTGGTCTCTGGAGAAGTGCCTGTGCAGGTCATTTGACCATTTTTTTCACTGGGTGGTCTTTTTGTTCGTGAACTGCAAGAGTTTTTGATGTATTTCGGATACACGTCCCCTACCAGATACGTGAATTAGCACATTTTTCTTCATTCTCTGGCTCGTCCTTTCATTTTCTTAGTGCTATCTTGTGAAGCACAAACATTTTTAGTTGTGATGAAGTCCAGTTTAAAAAAATGTTGTGTTTTTGGTTTCATGTTTGAGTCCCTTCCGTAACCCAAGGTCACAAATATTTATTATACCTGCATTTTCTTCTAAGAGTTTTTCCGGTTTAGCTCTTTTGCATCTTTGATTCATTCTGAGTAAATCTTTGAATGCTGTGTGCGTCGGGGCCATATTGGTTCTGTTGCAGGTGGAGGTGCAGGCACCCGGCCCCGTTGTCCGAGAGACTTCTTTCCCCGCTGAGCTGTCTCGGGGCGGCGTGTGGGGGCACGTCATACAGGGAGGTTGCTCTGTGTTCTGCGTCTGGCTTCTTGAGTTCCAGGCTGCCCCTGAGGGCCCTCGGGGATGTGGGCAGCAGGGGTCCGAGCTCGCTGGCGGGGCTGCTGGGTGGTCCCTGTCACACGAATCCTGCCGGAGGTTCGTCCTCCCGTTAGTGACCAGTGCAGGCTGTGGTTGTTTGTTCGTTCGTTTGTTTTTAAAATTTTATTTACTTTCAGAGGGGGACACCAGGGAGAACTAGAGGGAGAGTAACATTGGTGTGTGTTTCTCTAGGCTGCCTCTCACATGTGTCCACCTGGGGACCAGACCTGCTACTCAGGCAGGTGCCCCGACTGGGGATCAAACTGGCGGTCTTAGGGTTTGCAGGACGATGCCCAACCCACTGAGCCACACCAGCCAGGACTGTAATTGTTTTTTTTTTTTAAAGTTTTATTTATTTTTAAAGAGGGAAAGGGGAAGGGAGAGGGGGAAACATTAATGTGTGGTTGCCTCTCGAGCACCCCCTACTGGGAATGCAGCCATCAACCCAGGCATGTGCCCTCATTGGGAATTGAACCGTTGACCTTTTGGTTCGCAGGCTGGTGCACAATCGGTTTTTGACAGTTATGAGTAAAGCTGCTGTGCCCATTCTTGGATCTTTCTGACAGGCATGACGATCATTGTTAGATTAATAGCTGCAAGCACGAATGGGGCAGATGTGTGGGAAATACTCTATTTAGAAGAGAGTGAAGATTGTTTACTTTGGTCACCGGTGTTCGAAGAACTTGAGTGATACCGCTTACCTGTCGCCAAGACGGTGCCGTGGCTCTGCTGGCTGCCGCAAGGGTCTGTGCCGCAGCCGCGCTCCTCAGGGGGAAGTCAGAGTGGCTGCCAGCTGCTGCGCAGAGAGGAAGCGCCATGAAGCTGGTGACGTGCTGCCTGCTCGTCGACTGAGTCACGAACAAGAACAAGTGGGGCCAGTTTCTCCTCTGGTGTTTAACATGGAAATTGAAAGCAAGTTACTTAAGTTTAGTAACTTCGTTCATTAGATTCATGGGGTGACACTGCTTAACAAAATTATGTAAGTTTCAAGTGTAAAATTGAAAACGATTAGTGCCATAAGAAATGTGAAGAGTCACACGTGTGGGAAGTAAAAATGGATAACCAGGGAATAACAACACCGAGGATGTGTGTGGACTTGGGCTGTATTTTCTCAGTTTGCTTGTTTATCAGAAGCAGACAACAGCGTTTCTCCGGCAGGTTTTAGAGGTTGTTCCATGACGTCCCCGACACACTGGGGGGGGGTGTTTAGGAAGTAGCGATGGGGGTAGACTTGGTATCTTACAGATACTGAGGGTGGAAGAGAGTGACAGACATTTGAAGTATAGTATGCCCTGACTTAACGCTGCCTATGGGTTCTGTGACTTGATGCAAAATGACACGTGTCACGACCAGCTGGCCACAAGCTGATCGACACAACGAGCGTTGAGGCCCCCAGCACTTCATCGACGCCCTGGCGAGACCACCACTCAGGGACCTGCCGTCTCAGGTCCGATCTGCCTTCTTGTGTCTCCGAAGTGGGACCTCGTCACATGTGGGGGCTAGTCGTAACAGGAAGTTGGTGGATGTTATTTGGTTGCTAAAAATTCCCCCCAGTCAGTGCTCTGACCAGTGTGGCTCAGTGGGTTGGGTGTCATCCCACAAATCGAAGGTTACCAGTTCGATTCCCGGTCAGGGCACTGCCTGGGTTTCAAGTTCTGTCCTCGGTCCAGCGTGAAGAAGAGGCAGCTGATCAGTGTCTCTCTCACATCGATGTTTCTCTCCCTCTCTTTCTCTCTCCCTTCCCCTTTCTTTAAAAATAAATAAATAAATAAGTAAAATCTTAAGAAACATAAAAATCTCCCCAAATTACCAAGTCCTGGAATTAAGCCGCCTCCCTTGAATGTGTGAACTTGCTGATGCTTTGCGTTTCATTCCTTGTTTCACCCCGCCCCTGCCGAGTTGTGTTTCCCTCTAGACACCACTTCATCGGGGTTCTTGGCACGGCCTGGGGTCAGTGTCTTCTGGAAGTGTGCCGGCCGGGCTCCGGCGCGGGGTCAGGGGAGCGGGGAGAGTGAGTCTGGAGCTCCTTCTCGTCCGTCTGTCTGTCCGTCTCACACAGGCGAAGCAGGAGGCGTCCTGGGAGGAAGGGATGTCCCCGGCCCCTTGTCACCCACGCCCTTCCTGCCCCACTGGCCACCGCACAGCTGTGAGTGTGGAGGGCGTCGAGTGTCTTCACAGTGTGGCCCTGGCTCAGTGCAGGGGCGGCAAGGCTCATCCTGCTCATCCTCCCGCAGCCCAGCCCCGCCGCTGAGCTCACTTCCCGGGTCCTCTTGCCGGTGGTGGGCCAGGGGTCCCGCGCTTGGTGCTGGTCACGTGGGCGTCACCTGTGGCTCCGTCTTTAGCGAAGCTGAGCCGAGTGCTGTGGGCGAAGTTGGTCACCGAGGTTCTGAGGTGGCTGGCTGAGATGTGGAAAACCGTCTCTGGGGTGGCCGTGACACTGTGTTGCTGAATGAGGAAGCCACTCTCGGTCATCGCGGTCCGTCTTCACTGCCTCAGCTTGGCGTGCCGTGAGGTCAGCACGTGTGTGGTCCCGGTGGCTGGCTCAGTGCCGCAGTGTGTTTGTAAATGTGTCTTCCCTACCAAAATGGAAGCCTTCGCTCAAAACTCAGTAGGGAAAGACTAGCAAAAACTAAAGAAAAACCAGTGAATAAAATCATCGATTTCTCCCCGGCCTCCCACGCAAAATGGCCCTGAAGAGCCAGCGTGGGTGCTGTGGGAGGGGCCTGACGCAGGCGGGCGGCTGTCCCGGGGGCAGTGGAGTTCCAGGGTGCAGCTGTGCACGCAGTGGGCAAGTCGCCGTGCATTTAAGGAAACAGCTGTGTCCCATGGACGGCTCAGTGAAGCGTGGGGCATTTGTTTTGTAACCTCACAGCTGCAGCTCATCATTAGATCCAAGTCAGCGAAAGTGACCTTTCTGTTACAGCCTGTGAGGTCAGCAACATACCTGTCCCTGCCTTTGGCGGGCCAGTTCCTCCTTCCGGTGCGAGGGCAGGTTTGGAGTGGATGGACTGGTTTTACGTCCATCCTGAGGTGAGCGGCTTTAACAAAACAAAGCAACCGTTTGGTGGAAGTGATGTCAAGTGTCTGACCAGGGCGTTCTCTGTGAGCAAGGGGAGCTTGTCTGTTCTCACCGTCTGCCCTCCCCCTCCTTTCTCACTCCGTCTAATGCTCTCCCTCAAAGCTGCTAGTGTCCAGCTGTGGTGGTGCCCCGGGGCACCACCCAGGAGTCGGTCATCCGTCTCCGCCGCCCACCTCTGGACGGGAACCCTGCTGCCTGTGGCGGAGCCGGTGCTCTCCTGGGTGCCTCGGGCCACGCTGACCCCCGGGGTCCTGTCTAGGCCTTGGCTCTGAGGGCAGCTGTGCGCCCCGTGCCCCAGACCCACAGCTGGAGCCCAGCTCTTGTCTGGAGTCCACGAGCACTCATCTGGCTGCCCCTCAGTGTCTGCCCTGGGACTGGCCCTGGCCCTGGCCCTGCCTCCCCCACCTCCTGGAGCGGGCAGGTGGGGGCCAGTGTGCCCTGTGGGTGGTCTCTGCCACACACTGGACCTGCAGGCAGCCCTGTGGGCCCTGCCGTCACAGCCCAGTCGGGGGCCCCCGTTCCCACTGCCCCAGGGCTGCTGTCCAGGCCACCGGCACCCTGTGGACTGTCCGGCCTCTTGCCCTACCACTTCCGCAGTGTCCCTGACCTGTTTTTGTCCGAACGATTCATTACTTTCTGTGTAATCGACTTGTTCCGTGTGTGTCTTGCTCCTTTTCTGTGTGAACTCCTCTGACACGTAAGCTCCATCAAGGCAGGGATTTTTGGTTGTTGACAGAGCTGTCCCTATTGCCTAGGGTAGTTCTGGGCAAAAAGTAGACGCTTGATAAATATTTCATGGGTTCCGATACCTTTTAGAACCTGTAACTAAAGCCTCTTGGGTACTTAGAGATTAGGTAGTTGCCATTGTAGGAGAGACTGTGGTGTTTTTCTGTCACCACTTGTCCCCCCATTTGCTCCCCCCTCCCCCCCGCCCCCCCGCCTAACTCCCCCCCCCAACAGCCGCCTTTGTGTGCAGGACAGTGGTCTACGCTGGTGTTGCCCCTTCAGAGCCCCA
>PVIA01006995.1:0-20571 GCA_004024845.1 Tonatia bakeri
AAAAAAAAAAAAAAACCCAAAAAACAAAACCAAACCAGGAGAGAGATACAGAGATAAAGAAGGCAGAGAGAGGGAGAGAAGCAGAGATGGAGAGAGAGCAAGGTGAAGGGAGACAAAGACAGAGAGGCAAAGAAAGAGATCAAAACAGCAGGAATGGGAAAAGCGGACAACAGAAGAGAATCTCCTTTTCTCCAGTCTCTCCAGCCTAGTCTCCCCAGGGTTTGGCCCCCCCTTGCTAGTCTCTAGTTTCCATAGCAACGGGGAGGGCAGCACCAAATTTGCATACATATTTACATCCTTTCTGCATAATTCAACAGGTCTGTGCATATTCATGAGGCTGTGAGTGAAGGTGACTCTCCCAATCCCTGCTCAAAACCTGATTATGGTGCCCCCTGCTTGCAGTACAAGGTCATGGCTCCAGGTCCCACCTCACAGGCCCTGTCCCTGTCAGTTCCTGCTAACAATATTGCCACCTGTTCCCCAAACAATGCTTTGTCCTTTCTTACCTCCAGACCTTTCTTTCCTCAGGTGATGCCCTTCTGCCTGCCAGGGATGCCCTTCCCTCAGCATCAGTCCTGCCAATGGTACAGACGCATGCATACACACACGTACTCACACATGTGTACATATGAACTCTGGTACAAGGAGTGACCAGTGCTCACCCTGGCTCCCTGGTGGAGGAAGCTCCACCAGGAGTCACACTTCCATCTGGTGTTTCTGTCAAAGAGGAGAGTGCTTGTAAGGATCACAGGTATAGGCTGAGCTCAGGCTGACAGATCTAGAGAGAGGAACCTAGGATGCTGCGGCCTCCATATGGAAACTGACAGACCTTGCTTCTAGCCAGAATAATTACAGCCAGAAGAGAGCCAAAAGGAGCCTCGGGAACAGAAGGACTGAGGTGGCTCAAATGGTGGGGGAGCGGGTGCTAGGGCCAAGAACCCTTTCAAAGTGCCAGACCTTGAAGTCTCTTATGGGCTGGGAGGGGCTTCTCCAGGGCCCAACCCAGCCATAATTTTGGCTTCATCATGTCCCCCTGCATCCCTATGGCAGCCTCCTCACTGCTCTTCCACCCGGTGCCCTCCATCCACCTTCCACACTGTAGCAGCCAGAGCTACCTAATACTAAGCTTATATTCCGTACCACTTCCTTCTTAAAGCCTTCAGTGACTTGCTATTACCCTAAAGAAAAAGTCACGCTCTTCGGCCCTTCCAATCAGTCCCACACTCACCTCTGAGCCTCATTCCTCGTACTCCTGTCTTGAACTTTAAGCTCCAGTGCTCATTTCTATGTTCCTCTCACCTCTATGTCTTAGTTCCTGCCTATACTCTACCCAGAATGTCCTTTCCACTTCTTTTTCAAGATTCTACACAAGCATCACCTCCTCTTCTCTGAAACTTTGCCTGTCCCTGAAGACTGGATGAGGGGTTCTGAACTCTTGAGGTCTAATGAACTTCCCCAGTCTCTGAACTCATCACACCAATAGTGAAATTATCTATACACGTGGTTATAGTATTCATGGGTCTGGAGGTTCCAAGCCCAGTGACTATATTTGTTACATTGTGGATGATCATTAACTGTTTTTTGTTTTAATAACCAAGAGGTCACTGAGCCCACCGAAGCCAAATTTCAAGCCTAGACTTGAGGCTCCTGTCTTGAGTCTCCTGGGGACCTCTGGAGACAAAGCAAAGGGAAGGGATGGACTATCCCTTTGCAAATGCTGCCACCTAGTGGTGAAACTCAGAAGCGCAGCCAGAATCACCTTCCCAGTGCAAGCACCAAAGTGGGAAGTGGAGATGCCCTAGGAACCAGGCTTGATCCCTGAGCTTCAGGTTGGTTGGTGGTCCAGACAAACAGAGGAGAGTGGGGAAGTAGCACTGAGGAGTACTCAAATCCCAGCACTGGTATCCTTCAAACATTCTTGATGAGTTCCAAGCAGACAGAATGGCAAAAGCAAAGGCTCAGAGGCAGAGAAATCTCATGGCCCGTGGGAAGAGTGAGGCATTAGTGTGACCAGAGCTTAGGGTCCATGGGGACCAGATCAAAGATGGGCTGAACCATGGAAGTGACCAAGAGGGGGTCCTTTAAGGCCATCCAGCGAATGAATTTGGATCTTGTCCTCTAATCTGGGTATGGGGAGACTAAGGTAGCAGAATGATAGGTTTGGGTGTGTCCACACACTTGGAGGCTTACTATTCATTCATTCATTCATTCAATGTATAGCAAGCACCTACTATGTTCAAGAGTCTTAGGTTAAATCAGTGAACAAAATGAAGATTCCTGTCCATTTGGAGCTTACGTTTTCATCAGGAGAAGACAGACAATAAACAAAAACACTAAAGTAGTAAACCAAATTTAAAAGGAAAACAAAAAAGGGGAGAGACAGGATAAGGAAGATCAAAAGTGCTTGACTGCAATTTTAAACAAAGTGGTCAGAATAGTCTTGCTGAGGTGACATTTGAGCAAGGACCTGAAGGAGGGAGGGAGACAGCCATGGTTCTGGCAGGGGAGCATTCTAAACAAAGGATATCTGTTGGTTTGGAGGAGAGCACAGGAGGCCAGTAATGAGACTGTTGCAAGATGAAGGGCACAACCCAACAGCTTGTGGGAATGGAGAGAGACCTAAGGAAGCAAAACTAGTGGAACTCAATGCCTGCCTGGATGTGGGAAGTATGTAACTCCTCCAGTCATACTCTGTTCTTAAGTCCTCATTATACATGCCACCTCTAAGGCAGGAAATAAAAATGATCAGCACATTCCATCCTGGCTGACTCTGTCACCCACCTGGATGACTCCATCACCCACCTGGATGCTCCTCCATGCCCCTAACCCACACACTACCACCCTCCCCGGCCCCTTATTTCCTCAACCCCATCTTCAGTGACTTTTCCGTCAGGCCACCCACCTGTCCACTCTCACAACCAAGTCCTGTCAGCTCCTAGAACTCCTAAAGCCACTGACACTCCCATCTCATCCTTTAGCTACTGTTACAGGTTGAATTGTATCCCCCCGCAAAAGATCCATTCAAGTCCTAACCTCTAGTACTTCAAAATGTGACTTTAACTCTGGCTGGTGTGGCTCAATGGGTTGAGCACTGGCTTGCAAACCTAAAGGTTGCTGGTTCAATTCCCAATCAGGGCACATACCTGGGTTTCAGGCTAAGTCCCTGAAGGGGACACCCTGCTTTGGGGGCATGTGAGAGACAACCATTCAATGTTTCTCTCCCTCTCTCTAAAAATAAATAAATAAAATCTTTACACCCCCCCCAAAATGTGACTTTATTTGTAAATAGGATCTTTATAGAGGTAATCAAATTCAAATGAAGTCATTAGGGTGGGCCCTAATCCAATATGACTTGTATCCTTATAAAAAGGAAAAATTGGACCTTGAATCAGACATACATAAGTGGAAGATGATGTGAAGATGGAGGAATGGAGGAATGATTCTTTTTTCTTAAAGATTTTATTTATTTATTTTTAGAGAGAGGGAAAGGGAGGGAGAAAAACATTGGCTGCCTCTTGTCAGGCCCCCAACTGGGGACCTGGCCTGCAGCCCAGGCATGCAGCCTGACCAGGAATCAAACCAGTGGTGACCCTTTGGTTTATGGGACAACACCCTACCTACTGAGGCACACCTGTCAGGGCTAGAGTAATGATTCTAAAAGCCAAGAAGGCCAACGACTGCTGGTAAACCAGAAGCTAGGATGAAGCAAGGAAGGATTCCCCTAAAGATTTCAGGAGAAAATGGCCCTGCTGACACCTTGATTTCAAGACTTCTAGTCTCCAAAACTGTGAGACAGTGAATTTCTGTTGTTCTGAGCCATCCAGTTTGTGGTTCTTTGTTCACAGCAGCCTAGAAACTGACACAGCTACCATGCTCCCTCCTACTTCTTTCCACTATTCCATCTCACTCCAGACATTTGTGTGGGGGCCTCCAGGACACTGACTCCTGCCCCTTTCTATCATCACTTCTTTTCAGACCGAATTTGGCTTCCTTGGCCCTTTACTACCTACACTGTCTTGCTAGTCTCCTCACTGTTCTTCCATCATGCCTGCCTGTCTTAACCTCGGTCTGGACGAATGCAACAATGCTTTCTGAGTCCTCACCTGTCCTGTAATGTCCTGGAGCTCCTACACCCAGACTGATGACACTATACCTTCTTTTTCTTTTTTAAGGGTTTACTTATGTTTTAGAGAGAGGGGCAGGGAGGGAGAAAGAGAGGGAGAGAAATATCGATCGGTTGCCTCTCATACACACCCTGACTGGAGGACTGCACTGCGACCCAGGCATTTACCATGACCGGGAATTGAACCAGCGACCTTTGGCTTTACAAAACAAGGCCCAGCCAACTGCGCCAAATTGGTCAGGGTGACACTACATTTTCATGGTCGCCAGCCGCAACAGGGCTTTTAGCCCTGTGTGGCCATCCTCCTATAGCCCTTTAGTTATCGCTCCCAATTGCAACAACTGTCTCCCTTCCTTCCCACCAGCAGGGGGCACTCTCAGCAGCCGAGCTGGACTCCTGCTTCTAGAGACAGAAGCCTTCTGAACTATTAAACCACTCCTGTCCTACCTTCACCTCCACACTGTCTGCATTCAGATCCATCCTTAACTCCTACTCTCCTGTTACAAGAAATCGTCTCTCTTCTTTCCTTTGCGAGGTCCCTGCCTCCAGACTTTTGAGTCTCATTCCCTTTCACCCATTCAGGGGTTTCATTCTGAGTTACCCACAATCCCCTGCATCTTTCATCTCTTTTCCTATCGGCTTCCTCCAACAGCCTACAAACATGTTCAAGTCTCTGCCAACTCTAAATAAATAAATAAATAAATAAATAAATAAATAAATAAATAATCTACTTGTAGTCTACATTCCCGTCCGGATCTTTATCACCTCTCTCCACCAATTCGCAATCCAACTTCTTGAAAGAGCTGTTTAGAAATGGCATTACCTGAGGGCTTGATTGGGTGGGAGGTAGGGAGGGGGAAAAAAAAAAAAGAAATGGCATAACCTTTTCTAACAAATACACGGAGGCAAAAGCCATACTGGAATGGCTTAAGAATAAGTAGGAAGTAAAAAAACTGAGTCAGAAATGATACGCAATTCTTATGCTGCCCCCCTAAGTTTGGTCAGGCTTTCCAACCACTAAAGACCTCACCTATCTTTCCCCCTCCCTGCATTTCCTCCTGTAGGCCCTATTTGGGCCCTATAGAGGCCAAGGAGGGAAAAGGCCCAGGAATCACGTTACCCTGCCCTCAGGCTGCGTTCACGTCCTGATTTTCTGATTTGCAGACTGTTCTTCCCAAGGGATTTTGACCCCAGCTGTTTCTCTCCACATTACCCCTATCATCCTGGAGATCCCAGATGGTGTCCTAATGACCAGCTGCCCATTTGGGAGCCCCTACTAGGACTCCCAGAGCTTGTGATGCCACCTTACGGAATCATTCCTTCAGCACAGGGCACCATCCTTATTACCCATGATCATTCCACCCTAGCCACAGTAGGCTGGATCAGGATGGGATGCTGAGCCAGAGAGCAATTGTCTGCATGTAGCCTGGTCCCAAAACACTGGGGACCAATGACACTCAAAGAGCTGTTGATGGTAGAAGACACACCAGTGAAGATGCTCAGAGAAAAGGCAATATGCAGAAACTGGGAGGGAGGAAACCCCCTGAATTAGCCACAAAGAGAATGGGGAGAAGTCAGGCAGTTGCTGGTAGCAAGACACCTACATCACCACCACAGCCTCTAGGGGCATACTGGATGCTCCATGATCCTCTGTGTTTCAAGGACATGGATGAGCAGCTGCTGAGTTTCTTGTCTTTCCTAGTATCCCCTGAATCTCCATTGCCTGCCTCTCCCACAGGGTCTTCCACATCACTCTGGGCAACCTACCTTTGAAAGCGAAGGATGATGCAGTGTTCAGTTGTGATCACCGCCTGCTGGCCCTGGTCCCCTCATCCCTGCTCTAAGACCTTATCGAGGCCTGAAGTGCCCCAACTCCATCTTCCCTGACATCTCGGCTCCTCCTGCCCACACTCAGCCAAATACCACTTCAACACTCAAATTACTTAGCCCATCCTGCTACCATGTGAGCTTAGAAGAGCCCTAACTCTGTGCTTTCTTGGTGACTAGACACCCAGGCTACTGGACACATTGAAGAAGACCTCAAAATCCAGTGGGAAGACTTATAAGGGGAGTCACTTTGTAAGTTACATATAAATGTCCAACACTATGCTGTACACCTAAAAGTGTATTGAACATCAACTGTAATTGAAGAAAAATCCAGTGGGAGCCTCAATTGGCTCAACTCTTCAGTCTACCGCTGCCTACAACCCTGCTCTGGTACTGGCAGCACCCTGGCTATCATTGCAATCTTTACCTGTCTCCTTATGACCCTGACCCGACTGTGATGAATCTAAGAGACTAAGGCCACAGTGAGACAGAAAAGAGCACCAAGAGGTAAAAAAGCAAGGATGAGACCTGAAGGGGAGGTATGGGATTGAGGTGTTTTCTTTTTTAAAAGATTTTACTTATTTGGGGAGGGAAACATTGATGTGGTATGTGAGAAAAACATTGATGTGCCCCAACCAGGAACCAGGCCCACAACCCAGGTATGTGCCCCAACCAGGAATTGAGCCAGCGGCCTTTAAGTTTCCAGGCCGACCCACTGAGCCACACCAGCCAGGGCTGAGGTACGTTTTTAAGATAAGAAAAAGCATGTTTGTAAGCTAAAGTCATTAATAATTAGGCTATTAATATGTACACAGCACTATATGCCCAGGTGGTATCTAAGAGTTACATGTCTGCATTTCTACCTTTAATCCTCATAAATACCCTATGAAGTAAGCACCATATCCTGTTTTATGGATGAGATCACTAAGGCACAAAGCAGTGACTTGCTAATAAGCTAGGGGCAGAACCAAGATTCAAATCCAGACAGTCTGGTGCCTGAGACTATAATCATAAACACTATAATATATGCCAAAGACAGAAAAATGTCTGACCTGGCAGAGTCCTTAAACCAGCCCAGAGCACATGGTAGACCACCCAAAGATCTAGATATAGTCAGGTTACGGCTTGAGGCTTATTAATGATTCTAGATCCCCCAGGCACTAGCCTGAGCCTACTATTCCTGTCTCCAGCCTGTGAGCTCCTGGGGGATGAGGACAGAGACTCCTACCCTCTTAATCCCACCTCCGCACAGAAGGCCAAGCAGAGAGAGGCTCATCAGATAAAACAGCAGAACCTTTATTCCCTAACCCACTCCCTGGACCTCTGTCAGAAGGCAGATCCAGAGGCACAGTACATAGAAGGCAGAGTAAGCCCTTCTTAAGCAATCCAGAACCCAGGCTGAGACCCCTTTCAATACGCCAGAGGGAAGGGGAATCAGAACCAGGAGGCCTACTTCTGTGGATTCAAGTCTTGTTGGGGGTGTTGAGCAGTAACAGAGGCTTCTCAGAGAAGGCACAGCCATCCTAGACATTCAGGCCTGGGTAACAGCTTGCTCAGCAGGTCTTCAGGACCGGGTATCTCGGGCCCTTCTTCGGGGTCGGGGGCCATAGCTGGAGCTAGGTGTGGGGCCCAGGCCAGGGGGTGCCCCTGGGGGTTGGTAGCCACACTCATTGGGGTCCAGGGGGTCCCGGCTGAGCAGCACCCACACTGCAGGCACATGCCTGCGCACTGTGAGGGGATCTAGGCCTGTGTCCGGTGAGGTTGGTACCCAGCTGTCCTCAGTCTGCAGGAAGCGCAACTTGGTAAGCTGGTGCAGGCCTGGTACCCGCCGTTTGACGATCTCAGCACAGCTGACAGCCTTCCCTGCAGCCCGGCCAGAACCTGAGAACACCACATGTCTTGCACTGCCGCCCTCCAACCGACCCAGCGCCAGCCCCAGCAAGTTGCGGATTTTGCTGCCATCTCGGACCCGCATCTCCAGGGTATCAGGAGGTAGCTGGGGCATTGGGGAAGGTGCTGGGAGTTCCACAGAGCCAGCTTTCCGGTAGTGCTCCATCCTGCTAGCTACTGGTTCCAGGAATCTTGCTGCCCACTGCAGGGAAATACCAGAAGAATGCTCAGCAATGCGCCCCGGGCCATCCCGCCATTCTGGCGCTCCAGGACAAAGCCCTGCTCCTCAGGCCAGATTTACCAAGAACAAGACTATAACCCCTCACTGCCAGCTTCTCAGGACAGGAGTTATGCCTGCCTCACTTTGGGAGGGTCTATAACTCATAAACCCCCACTACCAGGGACAGGGCCATAACCCTTCCTCCACCCAAGACAGAGACAGAACCAAATTCCCCAAACCCTGGGCCCTTTAAGATAGGTCCAGGGTTTGGGGAATCCCAAGCACAGGGCGGGCATCCCAAGCTCCCTAGTATTGGGACCAAGCCGCCCTTATTTTGGGCTCCTTGGGACAGGGTCCAGGCCCTCACCCCAGACTCCCCGAGAACAAGACTGAGGGGTGCTCACCCCAGGCTTACCAATGACAGGGACAAGGTTCCCTCACCTCGTGCTTCCGGAGGACAGGGCTAAGCCTCCACACCCCAAGCTCCCCAATGCGTGAGACAAGAGCCCTCATCAAGACAAAGCTGACCCCTCCCTCGTTCCGAAATCCCCAGGACAGGGTCGAGCACCCCTCACTCTGAGAGATTCCCAGGGTCATCCCCCACAACCCAAGTCACTTGAGAAACTCAGAGCACACGCTTGACGCGGAGGGAGGGCTGCTTGGGCTACTCCTGACGTCGGGCCCGCCGGCCTCGGCCATCTGCACAGCCGCGGGCCAACCCCAGTGCCCCTCCCCGCACGGCCAAGGAGTTGTCCTCTCCTGCCCCACGCCCTCCTACCCCCGCCCAGGTGACCCGCAACTCCACTAGGTTCCGACTCTCACCACCCCGGCTGCACTCGCCTCAAGCTCGAGCCGGAGCCAAGATGGCGCGCAGGGCGGGAGCGCGCCCGCCCGGTGTGGGCGCGCCCGCCGGGTGGGAGGGGCGGGCACGGGGGCGGGACCTGGGGCGGGACCTGGGGGCGGGATCTGGGCTCCGGACCCGCAGGGCCTCCGCGGAAGAACTGAGACTAGGAGGTGAAAACACACGCTCAGTGTGTGCTGTGCCACCCTCCGGGAGGCGCACTCCTATTGGGGTGGAGAGAACCTGCGGAGGAGAGGAGCGGCCATCTGAGGAGTCCCACGTCCGAAGGATGGGAAGGATTTGGTTTTTAGAAGATGGCAGTGATGGCGTTACTAGTTGAGCACACTACAATAGCAAAGGCGAAGCTGCGGGTTTCACTTTGGACAAGGACAAGAGATTGCATTTGGAGTGGCGGCTGCTGCGCGGGCGAGTACCTTGGTCACTGAGTTCTGAACTTTGACCTCATTCAGTAGACACTGGTGGGCCAAGGGGGGTTTTCATCAGGGGTCAGTCAAAATAGTTCATATGCACGGCTCACTCTGGCCACAATGAAGGAGGGGGTGGGATGGAGAAATCGGGCCACAATCGCTGCTGACTCCTGGCCGCTAGTTCCCAGAGGTGTAGCCAAGGAGACCCATCAGGTGCCCAGCATATAATAGGCACTCAAATATTTGTTGAATGATTTGTCGAAAGAATGAACCAGAGAAATGGCAGTGGGAATGGGGAAATGTAGATTAACTTGGGATAATATTAGTAGGTCAGTGAGGTGAGGAGCTGGTGACTGTTTGGATAGAGGAGAGAAGAGTCTAGGATGACACCCAATTTTAGGCTTAATTCACTGAGTTATAGATGCCTGTGAGACCGTGCGGGTTGGGTGATGGGGCCGGAAGTTGAGAAGTCGTCTGGAGACACGCCACTCCCTGAGACCACAAGGGGGCAGCAAACACTTGGTGGAGTGAGATGGCAAGCTGAAGCCCGCTTTCTCATCAGGCTTCCTCCTTCTCATTCCCCAGCGAGTCCTCCCACCTCGTCGCCACCGCCTCCACCCTGGCCAGACCCCTGTATCTGAACCTCTCTAGTCTTCCCTTCTTGGCCAATAGCACTAACAAGGCTACCAATTGAGAAACCTCCAGGATCTCTCTGCCTTTGCAAATGCTGCTCCTTGGACTCTCAAACCCTTGTGCTGCCTCCTCCATCCGTTTCTTCTGTCTCCCAAAGGACCTGGTGCCCACCTGGCGGGACTGCCCGTTTCCTTGATTCTCTCACAGCAACCTGTACAGGGCAGGGGTTGGGTGGATCCTGTGTCCGCCCCACCTGGCATGGAATCTGACATGAAGAGGGAAACATAAGTGAATGTTCCACTCACATCGACCAAATGAGGACATTCGTCCTGAGAGCTCTGCATCTCCCAGACAGCCAGACCAGGATGAGTGTAGCTGCTAGTTCAATCACGAAGACTAACAACTCTGCCCTCTACTGCCTCCTTCCTCACCTTCCTCCCCACCCTAGACCAAGAAGCAGGCACACTCCTTCAGTGATCTCTACAGTTTATTGTCACTGGAGTAGGACACTGATGAGGGGAGGGAGGGAGTGCAAAGAGGAAATCTCACATAGCCAGACCTGGGACCTCAGGGCCCCACCTGAGGGCAGACACTCAGTCTGTGAATCCAATAAATACAGAGCTGCCTCTGCCCTGCTACAAGGGCAGGTTGGCACAGGGCCCCCGAGCCTGGCTGCTCTGGCTCACCCCGGGATGAGGAGCAGCCATCACTCCTCTGCTGGTTTCACTTGCTTGGCAGCTTCCAGCTGACAAAGTAGCTCATCCCACTGCACGAACTGCTTGGAGAGAAGCAATGTCTAGATGCAGGTCAAGGTGAAAACAGGAATCTGAGTACAGTAGTGCAGATATTTTGCATCTTCCAAAGGGCAGGGGAACAGGGGAATAGGCTGGTTGGGATGGAATGAGACTGCAAAGCTAGAGATGAAACAAAAACACAGGGTTTCAGACAGCACTCCTCAGGGGCCTCGCTGAGCAGAAAGGATACAGTTTTGTTGTATTCCTCCAGAAGGGCCCTGGACTCCTCAGTGACCTCCACACACTGGTCCTGTGGGGTGTAAGAGAAAGGAGTCGGACAAAGCCCCCACTTGCCACTAACCTTTGTGCCTCGTCAAGGCCCTCACCCCCCACAGAGCCTAGTGAAGGTGATGTTAACCCCATAGTGAAAAGGTACAAATTTCTAAAAGGGTACTTTGAGGCTCCAAGATGGGCACACTAACAGCAGTCTTAATGCTGATGGAAGGGGTAGCGGACCACATGTTTAAGGAAACATTACTGCTAATGTATCCTTGCCTGTCCCCTATTTCTGAACCCTTTTTGAATTTATAGTAGACCCTGGGAATAGTTAAAAAAATAAAAAAATAAATCAAAGCAGCTCCTCCACCCACAGTCAAGGACACACTATTCCCAGGAATTCTTGGATACCTCCCAACATCAACCTTTTGGTGTCTCAGAGTAGCCCTACTCTGGGAAGCAGATCTGGATGTGGCTCTAGGCAAGTCCCTTCCCTCTTTAAGGCAGATGGGAGATAAAGCATAAACCCCCAAGTTTCCCCTAGAGCTGATATCAGAGGAGCCTGAGGCTATTTCCCCAAGCAGCAGGGGTGGGAGCTGGGAACCTCACCACCTCCACTTCCAGTCCTCTCCCCTCCCATACCTGCTGCTGGATGTGGACCTGGGCCAAGCGCTGCAGGCAGGCGGCATGCTCAGGAACGGCTGTAAAACACAACGCACACTGCCCGATGATGCTTGTGCCCTCCCCCGGGACTGCTCAATAGTCTATTAGGTCTTTGGCAGGATTAGAGTATTGAGTGGAGAAACTAAACAAACGTCAGGCTTCATCGACCGCTGCAGCTGGAGGTGGTGGTGGGGCTCCCTGCTCACCCCAGTCTTCCTCTAGGACCCAAAAAGGAGGGGAAGATACAGGCCCCTAGAAGACAAAACCTTGGGGTCCCCAGAGTTGACCCATACCCCTACTCCAGTACCGTAAGTAGGAAAAGGTAAAAAGAGCTTTGCCTATCACAGGATCTGTCCCTCTGCACTTGGCCCAGTGGGACCAGGTCTGTCTGTCCTAGGGAACAGGGAGCCTGCAGGTAGGCTGAGGATAAATGTCAGGTCCCTAAGCTGGCCACCTGCAATCCAACACCCAAAGCCTTGGTCACCATGCTAGGCCCAGAGCTTAAGGCTGTCAGATGCTTAGCAGGTAGCTGATTAGGAGTAGGGAGGGGGAGCTGGGAAAAATACCTCCAGAAACAGACAAGATGGATATCTGAATTCAATTAAAGTCACTGTCTGCTTGTCAAAACCCAAGCATAGAGACTACTCTTAGCAGTGTGGCAGGTAGAATTCACACATATTCATATACCTGGCTAAGACTCTGCAGCACCCTGAGGACAGATGCTGGGAGGTGGGGTAAAAGGCAGAAGGAATCTCCAGAGATAGGACTGCTGGGATTATACAACTGTCCTTAAACCCAAATTATCTAGGGTTCTGAAACTGAGCTCTCCGCCCTGGCAATTTTAGTCCCAGTGAGGGGGCAGCTACCCCCAGGGTAGAGGTAAAGACAAGGGGCAGAACTAGCATGAGCCCAGGGAACCCGAGGTGCAAGGAAGTCCTGCCCATCCACCCACCTCTCGGGCAGAGTAGTGGAGAGGTACCTTTGATATGAGCGCTGTCCAGCAAGGGCACCAAAGCCTCCACCTGCTCCAGGAGTGCAATCTGGGAGAGGATAAACTGCTCCTCTGAGGTATAAACAGACAGGATGGCTGCAGTGAGGGGAGCCTGGGCACTGCTAGTCCAGTGCAAGAGATTGAGAACCTGGCAGGGGAGACGGCTGTGTCCTGGAGCTTGGGGCAGCTATTCTGCCCACTGGCCCCTTCTCTAAGGGCGCATTCCCCCCTATTCGGCCCCCACCTCTCCTGAATGCCTCTGGTCAGACCCATCTTGAGCCCAAGGAGCCTCTAAGTTTCTCCAAATCCCACCTTCCTCCAAATTTTAATTCTAAGGCCTCGTCCTCTAGCCTCCTAGCAACAAATTCATTGAGCCTCTCCTAGGCCATAGGAGACAAATAAATTCAGACTTAGGTCCCCACAACCAAGGGTTCCCGGGAACAGAAGGTCTGCAAGAGGAGACAAGGCAGACTGCCAGGCAGGTTCTACTCAGTGATTCTAGAGAACTGGGACAGTAAGAGAAGAGTCCAATAGGGAGAGCGTGGCCCTGCACAGGGGATTTCAATGGTTGCAAAGAAAGGGAAGAGAACTAAAGAAGGGGGGACTGTTATGTCAGGTGTTTGGAGGCAAGAATACTTGTCAATTAGTAGAGGAAAAATAATTCAATTTGCCGAACTAGAGCAGGGAGAGCACAGAAAACCGAGCTGTGTGTGAGGGTAGATCCAGCAGACTGCAGAAGGCTTTGAATGGCAGGCCAACGATTTAGAACTTTATCCTAGCAAGGAGAGAGAGACGCACACACACACTGAGGTTCCAAAGTAGACCAAGTGGCATGCTGAAATGTGTTTTGGAGAGATGATACTAGACTACATGCAAGATGGGTAAGACAAGGGTCAAGAAGAGGACTTAGGAGACTACAACAGTTCATGTGTGAGGGGATGGACACTGAGGCAGTAGCTACAGGAAGGGATGGAGAGGCTGGACTCGAGTCAGTCCTGGAGAAGATCTGAACTTGATGCTTGAGCCATAGCAATGGCTCAGGGACGTTCTGGTTCATGGTATACCTCACACCTAGGATAGTCAGGTTACAGTCAATGATCATTAAACATCTTATCAATGTATGAACAAACACAGGTGCTTGGCAAACCCTACCTCATGGAGTAGCTGACTAATGAGCAGACATCACCTAGACCTCTGAAATCCCAGAGCTTTCTTACATGGAAAAAAGATGTTAAATTCATGCCAATGTTCTCCTCTCCTAAATGCAATACTCTCTGCTCCCACCCTTTCCTAGAAGCTCCTCGGTCTAGTGAGCAGAAGTGAGGAAGGCTCTAAAGGAAAATCCTAGAGGCAGGCCATTGATAGAACATTGGAACATCTTCCACTGTGACTAGCCCCATGGACTACAGCTGGCTCAGAAGTATATCACACCCAATACCTACTAGAGAACCACGGGATGACCTCTGGCCTCAGCCCAGATGAAAGCCGGAATTCCAGACAGCAGTTTCCAGGGCTTCATCCATTAGGAATGGCAGGAAGGCCATCTCTGTGCCCAAATTCCCCCACAATCCATATCCCCAGATGTGCACACCTGCTAAGATGAACTGCAGCTTAGAGGCATCAGGTATGGCGATGCGGTCAATGTACTCAGGATCCAGGTATTTGATCAGGTCTTCAACTAGAAAAGTAGGAAGATGGAAAATGGAATAGGGTTGAATAACAGGGACCTGTTTTATGAAGGATATTGGGGGAATGGTCCACCTCGGGGAGAGCTTTGAGTGAGGAGCTGACACCCACAGTGTCTATTAATAGGCCTTTACCAGGACCCCTTTCCCCACTTCCCTGTCTTTCCCCTCTGTTCACCTGCTGGCTGACTTCAAACTTTAAAGCTGGAAGCATAATTCCCTCCACCACCCTGAGGCCCTCAGTATTCCCACTGACCTATGTTCATCAAGGGTGAAAGGCCCTGTGCCCCTCAGTGCCAACGAGACAATCCAGAGCTTTATCTGCTTTCTAGTTACTGAGCAGGCTGCTAGCTCTGATACAATCGAAAAGGCATGGCTGGGCCAAGGCCAGGGCTCTCAGTGCCTAATTGAATTCCTGTCTCTGAACCTTGCCTGTGGAAATCCAACACCCCTTCTCCCTCCTTCACCAGAGGGATCTTTCAGACAGAGGTGTTATCCCATAACTTAGGTCACTGTCACGGGCTTGAAGTTGAACCACAGAATAGAATGCGTACCCCAATTCACCATTTCAGCAGGGACATATCTTCACATTCTATATCCCCAAAGGGCAACTCCAGTGAAGGAGGGTGAAGGTCTCAGGAAGTATAGGCATTGAAAAGAAGACAGGCAGGTACCCCATACAAACACTTACTCTTTTTGTAGAGAATCTTTACCCTCTCTCTCTTGCTAGCGATGTTCCCCAAAGCTAACTGCACCTTGAGCAGGCCATCAGCCACCTGTAAGGGTAGTAAAAGTTATTTCCGAGATTCACCACCTGACTCAAGGATCTGAAGAGGTAAAGAATCCTCATTTCCTCAGATTCTCAAACCCTTTTGCCCCAGAAATCTAGGTTGGTCACTTTCTCTTGTATTAAAGAAGATGCAACCCTGCCTTCTGTGAATCCTCAGTGGGAAGAGGGAGATAATCATGTCCTTGGGGAGTCTCAAGTCTGGGGAAGGTGATGAACGGTTTTAGAGTTTATGGGGCTCTACCATATACTATACATTCCCTGGTTCCTACCTCTCTGACTGAACCTACCTAGGCTTTAAGGAGAGAGGGTGAAGAATTCCAACATCAAAGGGCTGAACAGATGGAGAAGCAATGGAAGTGAATGATCTCACCCAGGTTTTAGGACAGAGGGTGAGGAATGCCAAAATTCAAGGGTCAAAAATATGGGAAGGCAAATAAGACTGAGTGAGAAGCAGCAGCTAGAGAGGTAGGAGGAAAACCAGAGGGTCAGCGTCATATATGTCAAAGGGAGAGAATGCTTTAAGAAGTCAGTCTCAAATGGGGCACACACTGCTAGTGACGACCAATGCCACAAACGTGTACGAACAGACATCATTACCTCTGATGCACTTAATTCCAAGGTATTCCTGCCACCTCGCCTTCAGTGACAGGTCTTCCCATAGTAAAAACGGCAACTGATCATCCGAGTTGTCAAAATTCAGTAAGTGGTGTGAAGGAGTGCTGGTCCATATTGGAACACCCAGTATCCTAACCTTGGGCCTCTCAGACCTTACCTCTCATTCCCCAGGGACTGCCTTAAGCACCTCTGCTCTGCCTCCTCTAAGTCCCACGGACCTCTTTCTGCACAATTCGTTTAGCAATTAATTACATAGGGCTCCATGACAGCCCTCTATTGTGGACTTCAGCTTTTATTGGAACTCTCATTAGTCAGCTTTCCCAGGGTGTTAAGTCTCCCCAACTGACCCGAAAGGGTAGGGGCGGAGTCTTAGTCACAGTTCACGCTAAGCCCATTTCAAGCGAGCTTAAAAATAATCAGCAGTTCCCTACATGGGTATGGACCCGGAGAGTCCAATGTGCTTCGAAGGTGTCGGACCATTGTTATTTCAAAGGCCGGACTGAGGACGATGGGATTGGAAAGTCATCAATCCTGAGGCTCACCCCGGTAGACAGCCCTTGCTCTGCCCCAGAAAGAGACCACTGGACCCCAGATCGCTCACCTTTCGCGAGCCGCGCGACCCGCCCGGTCCGTACACCCAGCGTTCCAGCTCCTCCACCCGGGCCTGTAGCCGCTGCACATCGGTCACAGCCGCCATAGCTACCGCCCCGCCTCAGTTGGGGAATAGCCAGGGGCGGGACGTCCGTCCAAATAAAGAAGTCTGGCCAATCCGAGTGCACGGGCGCCCCACAATAAAGGAAGTGACGCCACGACTGAGGGCTACGGTGCCGGAAGCGACGAGCTGGGCCGGCGAAAGGAGTCTAAAGCTGTCTGGTTGCCTAGGCAACGGCTAACTGTCGGGCCGTACCCTATTCCAGCTCTTATTTGTTTGTCAAGACAACCTTTGCATTTCTTCTTCTAATTTTAGGACACCAAAGAGGCTTTCCCACCTCATTCCCTGAAGCTGCGCATATAAATACACCCATTAATCCAAGATTGGTCCATTCCCATAGATCAATAGGAGGTCCTGTGAAATACCATAATCTTTTAGAGTCTAATAAGGTTCAAGCGATTAAGCGTCTTGCCGAGGGCATCTCAGTACTATAGTGGCAGAATCAGAATTTGAACTCGGGCAGTCTGATTCATGAGACTAAACTCTTCTACTCTCATGGACCTTTGTTATTTTGTCTTCCCTATGAGAACTCCTGGCTCAACGCAGCCTGTGTATACTACACCATTCCTTCCCAACCCCCAGATCCAAACAAGTAAAAGAGGCACTGGAGAGGGAGGAAATGCAGCTTTATTATCCAGACGTGACCTGAGGGACACCTCCTTCACAAGACCCCAACCAACCCTTCATCTGGCTCCTGAAGAGAAGAAGCAGGTCTGACTCCAAGAGGTAGGGTTCTAGAGATGACATTGACACAGGGGGCATTGGAGGCAGGGCTCCTTGGTAGATGCTGGAGTTGGTCAGAGAGGAAGTGCCCTCCCTTTACAATGAGGTAGATGTAACATCAAAAGAAAATTCTTTGGCTTCAAGTCCACATGAGGGGTGTAGTGGTCACCTCCCAGGGTTGGTTCCTAGGGTGGGCCCCCTGGAAGTATAAAGGTGGAGAGGGTGTCTCCTGCCCCTCCCCCCAGCAATGGGCTGGGACTCTTAATTCCAAGTGAGAGCTCTCAGGGTGAGGTGTTGGAAGGGGGTCCTGTAGGGGTTGGGGGTGCAGGATTAGTTGGGCTCTGGGAAGCTGGCACAGGCTGACGGCGGGCAAAGAGGATGCCTGACAAAGGGGTGAGGAGATGATAAAGGGTGAATACAAGCAGGAGGGGATAGGGCGGGGGAACAGAAGGAAACAAAAGTTAGTGACCTGATTGCTAGAACACGGCACACATACCTCTGCCACAAACCAGTGAAGACCAAACCCTTTGGTCAGTTAGAGACTCCTATGCCAATATAAATACCTTTGAACAGGTAAACAATAAATATTTACACTGATACACAGACCATTGACAAGGTAGACATCCCATGGTACCCATGCTAGAGAGGTCATGCCTTGGACCCCATGCCATATAGACAGTCCCTCCAACCCATGCCAGTGGAGCGATCCCCTGAACCTCTTATTACCCATGCAAGTGTGGATATCTCTGAATCTCATGCTAGAAGAAAAAGTCTAAAGTCCCCATGCCAATGTAAATACCCCTGACCTCATGCCAATGTAGACAGTTTGTGGTACCCATACCAGTGTAGACCACCCCGTTGATCTCTAGTGCCATGTTGATACTGCTGATACCACTGCCTGCCAGACTGAGAGGCCCATCCAACCGCTCTTCTGTCCAGGAGGGGGCAGAGGAGTTACATTTTTGGGAATTGGACTTCAGATTTTCAAGCTCCCCCTCCATCTCTATAAACATCCTCCATCTCATTCTACTTCCACCCCACACCCGTAATCACACAGTTGTCTATTGAGGGGTCTATCTGCCCCATCTCCAATGCTTATTAGGTGATGCATCTGTCCTCCCTCGGTACACAGGCCCAAAGACCTATCAGCAGCAAGCCTCTCCTCACCCCTTAGGGGAACCTTGCCATGGGGCAGGAAACTGTGGTGTGCACCAGGTCGAGGTGGGTCCATGGGCCCCATCAGCACAACCCTCTTCTCTGGAGGCTCCTCTGGTGCCAGTTTCTCCCGAGCAGGTCCCAAGGCCAGGCCCACAGGCAGTGCCAGCCGAGGGATTGGAATTCCACTCTCCTCTGGAAGAACAGGTCATTCAGCTCCCCTGGCCCAACCAACTCAATCTTTGCATTTGGTTCTCCCTCCAGGCCTGGGACCAAAGGAGATCGGTCATCCAAGCTGAAGCTCCAAGTTCTATCTCCACTCCCATCCAAAGTCTCAGCCTATAGCTTCTGAACTGGAGGGCCCAAAACACCAATGTGTATGTCTAGGTTGGTCCAAATCAATTTAGAGGATTTCCTTGTCCTCAGTTGTTAAGTAAACCAGATCACAGGAGGCACAAACCACGCAAATAGGACGCATGCGTGGACAGGTGTGGAATGTAATGGCTTTTGGATAAAGGACCTTCAGTCCCGTGCCACAGTAACCCTTACTCCAGAGCTTCCAAGGCTTCATTGACACCAAGCCTCAGGAGTCCTAAACTTTAGGGTGCATTAACTTTCAGAGCCCCATCAGTCCCTACTACCCCATACCTCAATGCCTCCCGCATTTCAGAGTCCCCATATTTTAATGTTCCCTGTGTCTCAGCGACCTCTGAACCTCAGCCCCTCCCCCTTCACACCTTTCTTAATAGGGCTCGGGCTCAGCTGCGCGCAGGCGTGCGCCGGCAGACCGGAGGCGGAGCCCTGGGCTGGGCGGGCACTTGGCGTAGGCGCGAGCAGGGCGGAGCCAGGACCAGAGGGGGGGCCAGTGGTGCTCCGAGGGGGCGGGCGGCCCAAACCGAAGATCGGGGCGGCGGTGTAAGCCTGACGACGGCCTTCGCGCCGGTTGCTGTCGATGGCGGCCTGGAGCTCCCCGGGGGAGCTGAGCGCCCGCGTCTCGCACTCGTATGGGTACAGGTACTTCATGTACCTAGGGGCCGACGGGATCTGTGCACGGGGAAAGCTGGGCCCCGCAGATCAAGGCCCACACCCGAACGCCCGCCCAGGGGCCCGCCTCGCCCCTTGGCCCCGCCACTCGCGCCTTGCCCCCTCCCGTCCCACCCTCTCCTCCCGCCTCCCACCGCCTAGGGCCCGCGCGCCTGGCCTCACTGAGTGCGTAGAGTGAAGGCGGCCGACGTGATGGTGGTGGGCAGGCTGAGGCCGCGCGTGACCTCCCGCCACACCTTGCGGTTGATGACTTCCACCAGGCCTCCTTTGGCAGTCACCAGGCGAAACAGCGCGTACAGGTCCAGCACCTGCTTCGCCATAATGGGCACCCGGTTCACTGGTGTGCCTGGTGGGGGTTGGGCAGAAAGTCAGGACTAGAAGACTAAGACCGTCTAAAGAAGTCAGCTGCCTGGACGAGACCGGGGATATAGGGAGGGACCTGGCGGGAGGAGGGGAACAGGGAGGGGCGGGGAGGTGGTGGTATGCCAGGCAGAGCCCACAGCGCCCAAGGAAGGACAGGAGGCTAGACTAGGTGTAGGCAAACTTCTGTAAAAGGCCAAAAGTTAAATGTTTCAGGCTTTACAGTCCACAGGGTCCTTTCTGAACTCCACTCCGGCACTCTAGCCTGAAAGCCGCTGTGAAGCTGTGTTCCAATAAAACTTTATTGGAACCCTGAAATTCGAATTTCACACGTCTGGAATGTTATTTGTCTTTTAGGTTTTTTTACATTATTTAAAAACATAACAACCATTCTTAACTCACAGGCGGCTAGATTTGGTTTTCAGGCGTCAATTTGCGCACGACTGGGGCAGACCGTAGGAAGGACTTCCCGGCAGTGCTGAAGAGCCCAACTCCACTAAGCAGCGACCCCTGTGGCTGCCTGAAGCCCAAGGACGGCGGATGGGAGAAGAAGCGGCCCGGCCTCGGCTGGCCAACTCCGCAGCCCGCCCCGCCCCCGCCGGCCAAGCCTGACAAAGGGGCCTGTCTTCGCTGAGCGATGGGCCCCAGTTAATTCCTTACCGATCCCGTCCCCTTCCGCTGCCGCCTTTGGACCCGAACAATTAGCTGCGGCCTGATTAATGGGGGAAAATTATCGGCCCCGCGAGACCCCCTCCCCCTGCAGAGGGAGCTGAGGGAGGCAGACTCAGGGGAGGCAGAGCTCTGGGCCTGGTGGGGGAAGTGCTAGGACCCACTCAGACCTCCCTAGCCAACCTCCAGTGG
>PVIA01006995.1:20671-89397 GCA_004024845.1 Tonatia bakeri
GGGGGGGGGGGGGGCGCAATGCAGCCAGTTAATTAGCAGCTTATCAGGCCTCGCTCTGAGTGAGTTAATTAGCTTTGTAGAGAGAGATAATGAGTCAGTCTTTGGACACATGAATCTGGGGAGAAGCCTAAGTGATGGACTGCCACCCGTCCTGACCCCCTGCTGGACCCTTCTTGCATTCTCTTTTAGCTCCAAGATTTCTGGGAAGGATTTTCTCTTCCTTCATAGCCCCAACTCACATGGTCCCCAGCCTACCCCTTGAGAAGTCCTTCCTTCAGTCTAATCCCAGTCCTTCTTGCTGTAGAGCACATTGGGTGTCCCCTGCCCAGTGCAAGGGGAAACTGAGGAGTGACAAGGCTGGAGGAAGGGTCAGTGAAAGAGGGCCAAAGGCATTCCCAGTCCTCTATTCTTGGGAAGCTCCCCCCACCCACCAGGCCAGCCTCCCACCAGTTCCCCATCCTACCCTCCCAATTGATCCCACACTCATTAACCTGCCAGTGGGCTAGCCACTAATTAATTGCTGGGTGGAGGAGAAGGGCAGGGTCAGAGGTTAAAGATGTTATTGAGGGCCCAAAGGATAGGTGCTGCCAAGCTCAGGCCTCTGCAGAGAAGACCCAACCTGGTAAGTGGGGGGCCCTTCCCTTCATGACCCCACTCACCCCTCTTCTGCATGAAGCTAAACAAGTCATCCAGAAATTCCTTCCTCTTGGGGTCTGCATCGAGCTCGTACAGCTGGGGAAGGACTGAGGTCATTTTCCAGCTCCACTCACTCCCACCCCCACCCCCTGGGACCCCAACTCAGGTTGTACCCTGAATAAGGGTCCCCAGCCAAAGGGGTAGCTTGGGTCTGAAATGTAAACTCCCAGACATTAGGCTCTCTCCCCCTGGGTGCAGATAGGGACACTTTTTTCTAATACACACAGAGACCCTCTACTGGCTAGTGGTGTCCTGTGTAAGTCAAACCACCCATCTCAGGTGTGGGGGAAGAGAGGAAGCCGTGGAGGCTAAGCCTGCCCTCCCCGGCATGCACAGAGTACAGGGAGGAAGCCAGGCTGGAGCTGTGCTCCACACAGAGGAGACTGACAGGCTTATCTGCCTGGCAGGCACTCATTCACTCTTGTTAATTCCTGCAAAGGCTTCTGGCTGTTCTCATCTCTGCATGTCAGGGCTGGGGATGATGACTCTAACCCATCCCTCAGACAGGATATATGCTCAGAAGCTTCTGGATGGAAACCTGGAGCCCCTCAGCCCACCTTCTGGTCTGATCTCCTTCCGGGGACAGTGACCTGCCCACTATAGAAGCTGCCACAGAGGCAATGGCCCTGCATCACCCAGGACCTGTGGGGTCAGGACTTGAAGGGCCCAGGGGGTAATCCCACACATTCCCAGTCACCTGGAGCCCCACCTCCAGTATCATCTCCCAAATACCCCCCAGGAGGGACAATCCCTAGAGTAACAGTCATTTACCCAAGAGTAAGAGTCCCTGAGTAACACCTACAGGTAACACTTCATCCTCAATAAGAACTCTCAGTAAAACAAACAAACAACAAAAAACCCTCATAACACACCTCAGAGATTCACCTTTAGAGCTCTGCTCCCATGAGAACTGAGCCCTGTGTCTTAGATGGACGCCCACAAATGACACACACACTCTCCAAGTAATAATTCCCAGACTTATACTGAGGAGAAAGACTTGCTGCCGCCACTTCTCCAGAATATTACAGCCCCGAGTAACACTCCTTTTTACACCAACGCCACAGAGTGCTAACCGCAGATAAGCAGTTCTGGAAAACACCCAAGACCAACACCCTACAGGTGCCACCCCTAGAGTCACAGCCCTGCAGAATGCTCCCACAGTGACACGGCTTGGAGTAGTGCTTTAGAATAACGTCCAGGTGGGTTCTGCAGGGAGGAAGAACTCAGATGTGGCCCTGTGAGTCAGATCTAGTCTTTTCCAGCTGCACAGGGGCTCGTTATCACACTGCGGCTGCTGCGGCCCTCACAGGCTGGGAACTGTCACCCACAGAACTCAGGCCAGGGAGAGGGTGTGAATGAGGGGAATATGACAGGAAGACACGAGGTGGGTATCGGCTTGCCGAAGGGGTGGCAACCTCCATTCTGCTTCCAAAGACAGAAGAAGGCAGCTCAAGACACCCCCACTGGTCCCTGAAATATGACCTTGTGATTCGATGTGTGAGAAGGTAGGGTAGGACGGGACTGGCATTGTAATCCTTAGTCATTAGGTCCCCCTTCCTCAAAAGAATTCTTAAAGGCTCCTACACCCTTCCCACTTTCTCTTCCACCCTCACCAGGAGCCTCCAATCTGTCAGCCTCCATGTTTCTGGGTGTCTTAATGTTTGCCTATGTACTTCTTTCTGTGTCTCGTGACTATGTAGCCATCACGGGTCTCTGTCTTTCCATTTGGTAGAGGGCAGACTACTGATCACCAGGCTCTGTTTTTGCCCAGAGACAGGAAGACCAGAGGGTCTGACATTGAGGGGGTCCTACCTGCTTGAACTGTTCCTCGTAGGTCCACTCATGGGGCTGAGGTCCAGGGGGCTGACTGGAAGGCGAGCTGGGGCCCCGAGTTCCTGGACGACTCTCCTCAGCTGCCTCTTCCTCGGCCCCGGCTTCGTCCCCCTCCTCATCCTCTTCAGCATCCTCCTCTTCCTCAGCCCCAACCTCCCCCAAGGCCCTCTCTGGGGTCTGCAGAATCCGGAGGCCAGGCAAGGGAGGCCGTGGTGGCGATGGGCGTGGAGGGGCCAATGGCCCCACCCCCTGGGCCAGGCGGGCTGCCTGCTGCCTCTGCAGGGCTTCCATGACGGCCTCTAGGCGCAGTCCGCCCGCTGGCGGGGTGGCTGGCACCAGGCGGGGCCCCGAGGAAAGGGCCGTCTGTGGGGGAGGGCACTATGGGTTTGGGCCCCGCTGCTCCCACAACCCCCAACGCAAGGGGAGGTGGTCATGGATTCAGGGAAGTGCAGGGGGTCATAAGGAGGAAGAAAGATAGCTTTTCCAGAGATTGATAGGGAGGTAGAAAAGAGAGAGAGAGAGCCAAAGAGACAGAAATGGGCATTGACGGAGGACAGGTAGAGACCGAGCAGATCAAAGAGGGTGACAAGGACCAAGGAACGGAGAAGGGGGAGACTGAGAGCGCGATCTGACGGGGGTGGAGGGGGGATGACAAGCAACTGTGGAGACAGAAAGGTTGATGGGACAGAGGGACAAGGAGACACAGAGGTAGGAGAAACAGAGACGGAGAGGGACCAGGATGGAGAGAGGCAGAGGCATCAGCCAGAGACAAGGACGGAGAGACGGAGATGGGGAGAGGTGAGACTGATAGAGATAGTGGGTGGAGAGACCAGGAAGGTAAGAGAGAGGGGGACGAGAGATAGATATCGAAGACCTGAGCGGCAGGCAGTCCAGAGAGGGGGACACAGACGGAGAGACAATTAGTGAGACGGGGACTGAGAGAGAAGGAGGACAGACGCGGCGGGAGAAGAGACAGAAGAGAGAGGTTAGAGGGAGAAGGGGTGAGACAGTAGGTAGAGGAGGAGAGACGGAGGCACAGGGAAAGCAGTCCGAGAGACCCGACAGAGACGCGGAGAACTAGAACCAAGGACGCGCAGGGACAGAAGGCGGCGGGAGCAGAGCCCAGGACGGGCACCGAACCAGGTGGGCAGGGGCGGCGGGGTCTCGACGCCCACTCTGGCTCCTGGCACCCCGCAGCCTCACTCACCAGCCTGGCGCGGCCCGCTGCCCCCGGCGTCTCCACGGCTCTCCCTATGCAATGCCCGCCTCTCGGGCGGCCCCAGCCTCCGCTTGTTTCCCTGTGCGGGATTCCCCGCTGTGCGCTCCTGCCGCCGTGCGCTCCTCTGGCCGCGGTGCGCTCCAGCCGCTTGGCTAGCCGCGGCCGCGGGGGCGGGACCCGAGCGGGACAGGGCGGGCGGGGACACAGGGAGAAAGGCCTCGGTGGGCTCTGTGGCTCCCAGCCCCCCAACAGGTGTCTCTCACCCTCCACACAGCCAGATTCGTGGGGAGGGGGCGCTGGAGAGCTATGGGGAATCGTGCAAAGGAGTGAGGAGTCTACCTACTGCTACTGGTCTCAGGACCTGGGCCCCGCCCAACCTCACAAGTCGTGCCACCTAAACCCACACTCAGTGAGGTTCACACACAAACGTGCTCAAACACCAACATACCCTGTCACAAGTTCAAGCACACAGCTGCCCCATTTCACATATGAGTTTCATGGCCACTACAGTGCCAAGGGCCTGTGATCAGGAAGTGAATCACTCTGCAAGACGATGGGGTGAGAGTGGACAGACGGAAACTTCTCCCCATGACCTACCCAGGTGTTGTCCCCAAGTGCATGCACACTGCAGTTTGCATACCAGGTGCACATGGTGGCGGACTCACACCTGTGTACACACAGAGGTCTCTGCACTGATTCCACACCTGCAGCAGGGTACACGTGCTACACAGAGATATACAACCACACAGGTTTTTAAAAAATATATTTTATTTATTTATTTTTAGAGAGAAGGAAGGGAGAGAGGGAGAAAAAAAGTCAATGGGTGGTTTCCTCTCTCGCACCGTACTGGGGACCAGGCCCTGAACCCAGGCATGTGCTCTAGACTGGGAATCGAACCAGCGACCCTTTGGTCCACTGGTTCACTCTCAATTCACTGAGGCACACCAGCCAGGGCCTGCACAGTTTTTTTTTTTTTTTTTTTAACTCTTTTGACGTTCTATTACGGACATCTTCAAACATACGGACAAAAAGAGTGAAGAGTATAACGAATCTCTGGCACTCATTGTGCATTTCAATGGTGATCAGCACTTTGCCCGTCTTCACACACACCCTCCACACGGTCTGTTTCTCCTCCGCTTCAGCCAACTGACTCAGGACTACCCCACCCCCAGTTATACTCCAGATGCTGCTCCTTATTTGGGGGTCCTGAAGGCAGGTCACAGTTCTGAGCATGCTGGACCCCGCTCCTCTCTGGCACCGTCATCCGTCCCCGTTTCTTCCTGAATGGGGGGGAATCAACCTGCCAAAGCAGGAGGGCTGCCTGAAGGTGAGAACACGTGTCTGTAGGGGTAACACCTGTCATGGCTGTGGAACTGCTGTGTCAAACCCAATCCAACACAAGAAATCATCCCCTGACCGTACACCCAGTGAGGCAAGATTCCTCCCAGGTACACTTCCCCAGGAGGTAGAAATTCAGGTGTGACTTTTGCTTCCTTTCTCTCGCTCCACCCCACCCCAATCAGTCTCCTTCTCTCAGACCCAGCTTGCCCTGGCCTGAGCCACCAGCTCTTCTCACCAGGATGACACCCCCCACCTGCTCTCCTTGTCTCTGGCCTCCACCCTTGTCTCCAGCCCAGCTCCCACTGGGGCACTAAGTCTTTGTTCTCTTTGGCCTGTCCTTGGCCACACTGAGGCTCAGTCCTGCTCACACCTCTGGCTCACTCCAGTGCCCTCCCACTCACATTTCAGACCTAAGCGTCAGACTCCTTTTCCACTAGGAAGCCTTGTCGATACAACCACCTTCAGTACTGATATCCCCTACCGCATAGCACGTAGCTTTGTGTGGTAAATTCCGGGGCAGTCAAGCTCCTTCCTCTCCCCAGCCCGCTCTAAGGCTGGGACATGAGAGGGGAGAATCATTAAATGTGCAGAGGCAGACAACCATGCCCTGGGCTCTCCTGGGGGACTAGAGGGCAGGGGGTAGAGATTTGTGGAACTCCTGTACCCAGCTTGCTTCTCTTTCCCCACACAGCTTCCTCCAGCTGCTTGAAGAGTAGGTATGCAGAGAGACCGATGGTAAGCTTCCTCTTGCAAAGGTGGAAACTGGCTTGGGGAATTCCGGTTCTGAGGGTTTGGAGATTGCGCTGCAAGAGGTTGAGGGAGAGGAGAGGGGCAAAGGACCGGGCAGCTACTTCCAAAGGAAAGGGGACCCATCAAACACCGTAAACCCTCCTTTGGGGTCTGAGTCACGGGTGGTACAACTGGAAGGGCTGAGGGGAAGGAGTAAGCCTAACTGGGACCTGGCTTATCTCTTCCCATCTGCGAAGAGAAAAGGCTGTCTCTCACACCCACACAGAACCCCCATCTGGTCCTATACCTCACAGACACAAAGACAGAGAAACAGACAGGCCCAGACCTCCGTATTAACTAGCAGCTACTTTCTGCTAGGCCCTGCTGGACACAGGAGTAAATAAAGTCCCAGTTATAAGGGTATAATTTCAGTGGTGAATGTTGTCAGATGAAATGAAGAGACATAAATCTGGGTTGGGAGAATAGAGAGGGAAGGGCATATTAGTGATCTATTACTATGTAATCAATTACTGAAAAAGTAGCAGCTTAAAACATTTTCTCACAATTCTGTTGATCAGGAATCTCAGAGTGGCTGAGCAGGATGGGTCTGGCTCACTGTCTCCCATGAGGCTGTAGTACAAATGTTGGCTAAGGTCATAGTCATCTCGACTGGGATGGGAGGACCCATCCCCAGGACAGCTCACTCACAGGCCGCTGGCACGAGGCTGTTCCCTCAGGTGGACCTTGGGCCTGAGTGTCCTCCTACCACGGCAGCTGGTTTGCTGGGGAAAGTGACCAGACTAAAGAGGCAGGAATGCTTTTTATGGCGTAGGCTTGGAAGTCACACTGCCACTTCTGCCATATATTATGTTAAAAATATATCAGTAAGCCCTGGCTAGGTGGCTCAGTTGGTTGGAGTGTTGTCTCTTACACCCAAAGGTTGCAGGTTCGGTCCCCAGTCAGGGCATGTACCTAGGTTTTGGGTTTGGTCCCCAGTTGGGGTGTGTGCGGAAGGCAACCAATGTTTCTCTCACACTGATGTTTCTGTCTCTAAAATCAACTGGCATGCCCTTGGGTGAGGAATACATATATATTTTCCAGCTCATATTCAAGGGTAAAGGAGTTAGGCTTCATCTCTTAAAATATCAAAAACTTGATGGAGGTATTTTAAAACCACCGCAGAAGGGCTCCTAATAGACAAATGTTAAGGGAAGGACTCTGAGCAGGAATTGAAGGGGGTGGGGAGTGGGGAGAGAGCCGTGGAGATACCTGGGGAAAATTACGGGCAGAATAGCAGATACAAATGTCCTAAGGTGGAAGTTTGCTTGACGTGTCAGAAGAAAAGGAGGATGGCCACTGGGCTAGAACAGGGTTGCTGAGGCAAATGGTCGAACATTTGGTCAGAGGTAACACGGGCCCTGGAGTGGGTTCCTGGAAGCAGTGAAAAGACCGAATGATATGGAAAGCTGATAGAAATGTCCAAGCAGAGAGTGAAAGGCTGAGTCTGGCTGTTGTGTGCTGACCTCTCCATACTGTGGGCAAGGATGAGGACCAAGAGGCCATTGCAGTAATCCAGGCAAGAGATGATGATGGCTTGGACCAGTGTGGTAGCAGTGGAAGTGACAAGAAGTGATTAGAGCCTTGATATGTTTCAAAGATAAAACTGACAGGATCTGTTGATGCTTTGAATATGGGATGTGAGAGAGTAAGAGCTATCCAGGGCAACCCCATGGCTGTTGGTCTGGGCATGTGAATGAGCACAGGTATCCTTACCTGAGACAGTAAAACACTGCAGGAGATACAGGGTTGGGAGAAATCAGTTTATGTTGGACATTTCAAGTTTGAGATGCCAATTAGACAACCAGGGGGAGATGTCGGCAGTTAGATATATGAAGCTGGTATCTGGAGCTTCATATCTGGCTGCGACAAGAAATTAGGAGTCAACATATATAGACGGTCCTTAACATCCATCCATATTGTTGCAAATAGTAGGCTTTTCTTTTTTATGGCTGAATAATATCCCATTGCATTTATGCAGCCTTAAAGGCACTATGCTAAGTGAAATAAGTCAGAAAGGCACCCTGGCTGGTGTGGCTCATTGGATTAAGAGCTGGCCTGCGAGCCAAACAGTCGCCAGTTTGATTCCCAGTCAGGGCACATGCCTGGGTTGCAGGCCAGGCCCCCAGTAGGGGGTGCACAAAAGGCAACCACACATTGATGTTTCTCTCCATCTCTTTCTCTCTCTCTCTAAAAATAAAAATAAATAAAAAATCTTAAAAAAATAAGTCAGAAAAAAAAATACTCTATGTTCTCACTTGTATGTGGAGCATCAAAAATCCAAACTCTTAGAAACAGAAGACTGGTAGATGCCTGAGGTGGGTGATATGGGTAAAGCTTTACTAAAAAAAATACAGACTTCCAGTTATAAGAAAAATAAGTCCTGGGGATATAATGTAACTATAGCTAACAATACTACACTACATAAAAGTTGCTAAGAGTGTAGATCTTGAAAGTTCCCATAATTTTTTTTAACTATGTGAGGTGCTAGAGGTTAACTAAACTTATTGTGGTTATCACTTCATTATACACATGTATCACTGTTGTATACCTTAAACTAAGATGTTATACATTAATTTTATCTCAATAAAACTGGGCTCAGGGGGAGACATATACCCTAGATGGTATTTAAAGTCTTGAAATGATTGAGATCACCTGGGAGGGATGTAGACAGAAGTTTGAGGATTAGGCCCTGGCAAGTCAACAGAGGTTTAACAGGTAAGATCTAGCAAAGGAGGCAAAGGAGTAGTGCACTGGAAACCAAGTGTTTTAAAAGTGACTGTATCAGCCCTGGCTGGTGTGGCTCAGTGGATTGAGTGTTGGCCTGCGAACCAAAGGGTCACCAGTTCAATTCCCAGTCAGGGCACATGCCTGGTTTGCAGGCTGGGTCCCCATTTACGGATGCAAAAAGAGTGATTGTATCAAATGAAAGTTGAGAAGAAATAATCCTGGGCTTAGCACCAGACATGCAGAGGACAGCAGGTGCTGAGTCCTATGTGGAAGGGAGGGACAACAGGGAAGCTGGGGCATCCCTGGTAGATGTGTGGTGAGCCGAGAGGCAGAGCTGGGTTACAGAGCGGGGAAAAGTCCTTGGAAGCTTGATTTTGCAACCCATGATCCATGGAGGGGAGGCGCCAGCCAGGACCTGTCATGGCCAACATAGCGGTGGTGGTGTCAGGACGGCCATCTTGCCTGGGCCTCATATTCATTCAGAGCCACAAATTCAAACCTCTGATGTTGCTTACAAATGGTTACACCTGTTGTCTCCTGCATCTTTGTTCATTAGAACGTCAACTTTTTAGAATATGCAATTTTTACAATGATGTTCATTTCGAATACACCAAAAATCCTCAGAGTGATCTGGGCCCTCCTCAGCGTCAGAGCAGGACTAGGAGGAGAGGGAGGAGACTAGCGATGTGACCAGAGCACAAAAATGAAGAGGGCAAGTGCAGGGTCCCTGGAGTGCACCTTAGGCACCTCACGTGCCTCATACTAGTTCCAGCCCCATCGACCTCAGACATCCCCAGATAGTGTGCGTGCTCCCCACCCCCGGGAGCCTCCACAGAAGGGAGGGGTCCTGGAGAAAAACTCCAATCTGGGTCGGGGTGGACAAGATACCCTAAAACCCAGAAAAATTCTGATGGAGACCAATGAGTACTCTTTCAGTTTAAATGTCGGTGTACACTGCCATCTTGTGGCCATCCATGGTAAGACTTCCAGGACTATTTCCAGACCAGCAGTAGCAGGGGCAAGATAGAGATGTATACCTCACCCAGCCCTGAATTTCTTAAACTGACACATTCAAAATGTGTGAAGACCTTATTAAACACACTGATCTCAAGGGCTGAATCCGGAACTGAACTCTGGGGACTAGGCACAGTAATCTGTATGGCCAATGAGTCTCCTAAGTGATTCTTGGGCACACTAAAGAATATAGCCACTGTCATAAAAATCACACAGTAAGGGAGAGGCCTTCCTGGGGCCTTCCAGGAGTTAGCACGTTTTCTTACTGCTCAAATACACAAAGAAATGGAACTGTTCAACAGGTCTTTATTAACAGAGAGACAGATGGACAGAAAATGCAGGCAGTGTCTGAAAGCTGTAATGGGTGTGTGTGCACAAAAACAGCCTTCTCTCTAGGCCAGGAATGGCCCCTTGGATCTAAGCCCACCTCTGCAGGCCCCCTCCTCAGAGGTGGATACTGGGCTGAGGCCAGCCTCCCCTCCACACCCCTGAGAGAGAAATGGGGGGCTTTCAGGATAGGAGGGGCCCTGAACTCAGCATTCTCCACATTCTTCTGGTTCCCAGGTTGACTTGCTCGCTGAGAGGGTGGGGACAGGCCATGAGGGCACTTGCATAGCAGTGAACAGAACAGGGGTAAGGCGTATGGTGAGGACAGAGAAAGGGCATCACAGCTGCAGGTAAAGGGAGCCTCCAGAGGCAACTCTTCTTCCTCACCCCTTCCCCAATTGCTGCTGGGGGGGGGGAGGGTCAGACCCAGGCAAAGTGTAATACCCACCCCATCCCTAACTCCAGAGTCCTGACCGGGGAGTAGGGAAGCTCTGGAAAGGCCTGAGTTAATGAGTCAAGCTTATGTTGTATGTTTGAACATGACTGGACCTCTTGATACACATGGGGCTCCCTCTCTGAACGGGTGTGAAGGCAAGATGTTGCCGCACACATGGGATCCAGTATCTGAATGTGTGCCCCCTATGTTCCCATACGTCTCTGTGTTTGGTGGTATAAGCATGTATGTCCCTGCTCGTATAGCAGGAACTCAGTATCTGCATGTTCTATGTCCATCTTTTCACATGGGCTCCAGCAAACAGATGTATGCGGGCCTGCCCGCTCCTGTCCACCCACAGGTCCTCCTCCAGGCCTGGTGGGTCAGGGGTCCTGGCCGAAGAGGTAGGTAGTGAGCTCAAGCCGGAGGGCCCTAGCATAGGCGCGGAGAGTGTAGAAGAGGGTGAGGAAGTCCTGGGTGCTGAAGACTGTGTCGGCCAGTGCAAAGGCCAGGGTAGATGGGATGACACCCCGGCCGTACTCCACCATCCATGTGTTTGGCCCCCACTCCACAGCTGTTGCCTCACCAGGCCCGTGCACCACTGTCTCCCCTGGGGGACATGAAGCACCCACATGAGGAGCCTAGCCCTGCCCTTCCACTGCTGCAACCTCTCTGGCCCATGGGCTGTCTAGTAGTAGGGAGTGGAGAGAGCTTCAAAAAGGAAAAGGCCTGACCTCACTGGCCAGGTCGCCAATCTGGAGGGGTAAGAGGCCAAGATGGCGACTCCTAAATTTTCCTCTGTGGCATCACCTGGCTCATGTCCTCTGTTGGGGGAAAGCCAAGGGGGAGCATCTCACCTGACCATGGGCTACTACTGTACAGAAGTCATGGAAATTTACATCCCCAAGCCTCAGTCAAGCAGAAATTTGGCTAAATTTGGGCTGGGCCCCTTAGATACAGAGGGGTAGTGATAAGACTTCTGAGGCTTTCTGAGTGACTTCCATTCAATAACAATGCTTGCCTGCTTATGACACTCAACCTCAAACTTAGTTTGAATTCCAAACCTCTACTTTTCTGTAAAGTATTTCACTATATAAAAAAGGAAGACAACAGTCTGCCTTTTCTTTAGGGATATGAGAGCATTTCTGATTACCCAACTGTCTCCCCCCCAAATTGCTGGAATATGGATTAGTAAAACAACCACCTGTAGCTTACCTCGGGAATAGGGGAACCAGGGGGAGGGCCCCTCACGCAGCACCCCTTTCGCATGCCATGGCTCTCCCCCAACTATGAGCATCCCAAAACAAAGGAACGCACTTCTCTGACAGAACCTCCCTACCCACCTGGGTAGTAGACCTCACTTTTGGTAGTGCCCTCTCTCCACTGGTGGAAGGTGCCAGAGATTATGGTGTCGGAGATCTCAGCCCAATAGCGTCCTGCGGGACAATCAGATGGACACCGAATATCAGGGTATCGGCGTCATCACATGGCCTGGCCAAACAGAAACGACGGCATGAGCCCTTGTACAGCCCCAGCCTCCCAGTCCGGCCCGCCGCCAGCACTGACCAGAGTGGCCGCCAGAGCCGAGGGCGGTGCCGAAGAGCAGCACGTACTCGGACAGTGAGGCATGCAGAAGGCACATGGCGCCCATCCAGCCGCCCGCGTTCACGAACACCCACTGCAGTTCCTCGTCGGGCAGCACGTGGCCTGGGTGCAGCCGCCGCAGCTCCACGATGAGCCGAGAGAAGGCAAGCTCGTGGTCCAGCCCTGGCAGGGGCAGAGGAGTATTAGGGCCAGCACCGGTCCAGGACTAGGGAACGGCGCCCCAGAATACCCCAGCTTGGCCCGGGTCTTCCCAGCCCTCCATCCGTTCGTTCGTTCGCTCACCCGCGTACTGCCGCGCTAGCTGCGCGATCTCTTCGTGCTGGAAGACGAAGCTCTGCGTACCCAGCCAGAGCCAGACCATCTGGGCCAGTATAGCTGCGGCAGCCAGAAGCAGCGCGGCCCACGCCCACCGCCGACCTACGGCCCACTGCATCCCCGAGGTCAGCCTAGCACAACGCAGCACTGAAAGGAGATGGGGCCTGAGGCTACGCTTCTCGCTGCCTCCCAGCCAGCGGGGCGCCGTTCAGGACCCGTTCCCCCGCCACCGCCGTGGTACGGCTCCCCTAGGCCAATTGGAAGTGTCCGGGCATCCAGGCACCGCCCCTCGGGTTGTACCATTCCCTTCCTGGGAGCAGAGAGCTGGAAGGGAGCAGGGCGGCGCAGTGCGCTAAAGGTAAACGGGGTGGGGCCAAGCTCTCACAGCTGCTCATATTAGGACCCCCAGGTGGGGGTCTCTCCGACCGCCAGCCCACTTGGGGCCAGGGGATGGTGGCGGTGAGACCCAGAAAGGACGCTCCCCTGGGCTCACTGACTAGTGAAACAGGCGAGCCCGGAAGCAGAGCCTTCCTGGACCTGAGATTCTTAAGGCCCGCCTTTGCTAGCACAGAAGATGGAAGGGGGACGTTCTTCAAAGTGGGAGTGTTAGGGAAGGCTTTTTGGAGGCGGTGACATCTGAGCAGTGTCTTTTAGAGAGATGGGAAGGGCATTCCAACCCTTGAGACCTACTCCAAGAGCAGAGGCATCTAGGAGAGCGAAAGCGTAGGCCTACAATTCGTTCTTCGTTCTGAAGCACAAACCCCTGTAAACCAAATGAGGGTTATGGCAGAGGACTGATAAAGGAAGAGAAACAAAAGAGAGAAAAGCAGCATACTGCAGTGGAGCTGGATTGACTGGATTAAAAGTCTGGCTCCTGCCACCTACTAGTTGTGTGATCTTGGGCAAGTTACTTAAGGTCTTTGTGACTCAGTTTTCCCATCCATAAAATGGGTTGAATAAAAAAGTACCTGCCTCATAGTACATACCTTCATTGTGTTGAAGATTAAATGAGTTAATGTTAATAAAGCAATTAGTACCTGACATGTGGTGTCATACATGTTAGTTACATAAATAAAACACAAAGGAAAAGAGAATTGGAAGAGCATGGCTTCACACATGAGAGTAATGAAATAAAGGGTCAACACAGTCAAATATAATTGAGCGGTCCATCCAGTAAAATGATGGGAGCTGGTCACCAGCTTCCTCAGTAGGGGCATGCAGCCAGATTACATTCCATAGTCTACTCTGTAATTGGATAAGGCCATGTGATTACGTTCTGGCTAACGAAGTACAGGCAGAAATGATGTACATCATTTCCAGGTCTGGCTCCTAAGATCTGTGACTTTTTTTTACTTTCTCTTCCCTGATCTATTGTCATAAGCAGATAGTGGAGAATTCTGAATGCTGCATGGGATAGAGCTCTCCCTCTTTCCCACAGTGGACTGGGGTGCTAAACTACTGAGTTTGGGAGTTGTTACGGCAACTAAGATTATTTACCCTGACTAACACAGGGCAAAAGACATATTCCTGTGTACTGTGCAGGTAAGTGTAGAGGCTGAGAAGTTGGACTATTTTTTGAAAGACTTGGCCATGCAGGGAAACATAAAGAAAGGATTATCTAGAGGAGAATTCAGAATTGAGAGAACTTTTTTTGTCTTTGACTCCTGTGACACTCCTGAGCTGACCATTCTCTAAGAACCCCGAATAGCAAGAAATAGCCCCAAAATCTAGCCTCTGCCCCTCTGGTCCAGGCAGAGCCCTCTGGGACCATGTAGGCCCGTAGCTCCCCTATTCGGTCTTTTAGAAAGTTTCTTCAGCACACACTATTTAAAAACAAACAAAACCCAAATTGTCCTTTGGCCTCGAAAGGGTCCAGAACAGGACTTCCCAAGATAGGCCACTCTGGTCCGTGAATTACTTTGAACTGAAGGTCATCGAGACCCTGTGGGCTCACAAAAAAACTTTGACCTCTTCCTGAAAGAATTTAAATTCAGGGCCTTGCCCATAGTAAGACTTATTACCAGAAATAACTTCTCGTGACCTAGCTATATGGCAAGGCAAACTTCTAATTCCTGAACATCTGCCCTGATCCTGCAAATGACCTTTCTCCCCTCTGAAGCCCCCAGGTAATTTATCTCACCCTTAGTTCAAAATGCCATATATACCTCATTGTAACGGTCTCTGAACCTCTCTTGTATACGGGGTTGTCTGACTCTCTCATGTCATGTGTCCTTATGTAATTAAATTTGGTTATTTTCTCTTGTTAATCTGTCTCTTGTTGACTTGCTTATTAGATCGACCTGAAGAACCTAGAAGGGCAGAGGAAAATTTCTTCCTCCCCACAGCCTTAAGAGGGTCTAAGGTCAGGGATTAAGGTATTGGAGTCACAGACATCTTCCCTAGATATCGGAGAAGAAATCACACCTCTGGGATCTTTGAGGGAAAGGGCTGGGTAGGCCCTGTCTCAGCCATTCTCTTCTTCCCCCAGAAAGTGACCTTGGGGAGACACAGGAAAAGGAGAGTTTTGGGGACAGTCCAGAAGAGATGTTTGTGCAGGGGTCGGGAGTTAGTTGGCATGATCCTGGGAATGACACTGAAGCACTGGTGTTTTGAAAAAATGGGGCTGCCTCCAAAATGCAGCCACTGTAACAACAAAGACAACTGAGAGAGTAGAAAAGAGACCTGTCCTCGCTTCTCCCCCCAGCATGAGCCACCAGTGAACTGGTAACCCCTGCCACCCATGTCTCAGTTCCCTGTTCCCTGCCCCCTACCTGGTGGCCTCTTCAGATTCCAGTCACAGAGCTCTAGGGCAGAGATTAGGTAAATGACCAATGACCCAGTTAAAAAAAAAAAAAAAACAAACCTGATTAGAGAGAGGGAGGGGAGGAGAGAGAGAGAGATCAATTTGTTATTCCACTCATTTATGCATTCATTGGCTGATTCTTGTGCCCTGACTGGGGATAGAACCTGCAACTTTGATGTACTGGGATGATGCTCTAACTGGGCTACCTGGCCAGGACTAGTTTTGCATCTGAGCTGCAAAACACCTGGCTTGGCCTGGTCTGGCTTGGGGGAAGGGGCCTCCCTGCTACTGCCCAGCTTCTAGTTCAGCATTTTTCTTGAGTGTCATCGATGTCTCAGAGGCATTTCAAAGCAATGGGAAGAGACTGGAAATTTGAGTTCAAATCCTAGCTTGGTCACTTGTCCTCTATTTCCCTTGGGTGAACTTGAGGCTTCTGTTTCCCACTGTGAATGGGGAAGATGTTCAGACACAATATTTAGATGTCTTTAAAAGTGCCAGAGGAGGAATTAATTTGAACTTTATTCTAAGGTTAGCCAATTGGTTTGATCCAAGGAAATGTTGGAGAAGGGAAAGGGGTGTGTAAACACCCCTGATTCCACAGGATGGTGGCTAGGGCTACTGAGGGTCCTGTCTTTCCCACGTTTTCAGAGTTCTTACAGCCCTCTTACTGCACCCACTTCTTGTGCTTTTGGTGTGTGCATATGAGAGACAGAGAGAGAAAGAGAAATATGGTCATGTCAACAAAAGAATATCCAAACCTTTAGAGAAGTTTTAGAAGAGTTTATTTGAGCCAAATTTTGAGGATATGCCCGGAAGCAAGATGTCAATGGACTGAGAAATGCTCCAGAGAATGGCAGTTTTGTGGTCCCTTTTTGCGCATTTAGAATCCAAGGAGGAAAGGTAAGGAAGCCGCATTAACTCCATTGGTGGTCGTTTAAGGAGGCAGGAGAAAGCAAAGTGGGGAAATCTCTAGCACTGAATAAAAAGCAAAATGGAGAAACACATACTTCATCTACATTGGTGAGCACAGAATAGTTAATAATTAACATTTGCAGTACATAGAGACGGAATTCCGGGAACAAGACAGAAATAAAGGGTTTGTTGGTCTTGCGCTCCAGTGCCTGTGGTTGTGCTTTCAAGGGGTTTAGAAAAGAAAATTACCCTGACATTTCAAAGGTTTGTTATCCTAGATGCATAAGGACAATGGACAGAGCTCACTTAAGGTAAAGATCGACCTTCAGCTACTTACAGGTCTGGGACATGACTGCCCTCCATGAACCAATCAGTTAAGAACTTGTGATCAGACCATCCTGTGTAGTTACTTTCAGTCACCGCCACGTGCCGTCTACCCCCTGCCCCCAGTCACGAACCTGCCAGGTTTACTACCTGGCTTCCTTTTCATTCTCAGTTACTTAGCCTTATTTTCCCAAACCTGTTTCTGCTGACTGGTGGCCATAGTTACAGTGTAGTAGCCACTCCTCCAAGTAATACTCGGAGGCCAGGGTTCAGCCAAAGCAGATCACCCCTGGCCCCCAACTTTGCCTCTCCTCCACCATGGCCACTGAACAGGTAAGCGAGGTGATTGTGGATCCAGGGTTATAGTCTTCCTTTGCCCCAAAACATGAGCACCAGAACAGCAGAGGCCATGCCTGATTGTGCATACAGGGCCATCCCTTTGCGTCACGTGGAGCCTAGGTGCCCGGCACAGGGCAGAAAATCAGGAAATATTTGCCGAATAAACGACCAAGTGAATGACAGCAGTAATCTTTTTAAAGTATATTTTATTGATTACACTATTAGAGTTGTCCCAATTTTCTCTCCCTTTATTCACCCTCCACCCTGCACCTCCTCACACTCCAGCATACCCTCTGCCTTAGTTCATGTCCATGGGTTGAACATATAAGTTCTTTGGCTTCTCTATTTCATATACTATTCCTGACCTCCCCTGTCTATTTTATGCCTACCAATTATGCTTCTTATTCCCTGTACCTTTCTCCCCGCCCAACTGATAACCCTCCATGTGATCTCCATTTCTGTGATTCTGTTCCTGTTCGAGTTGTTTGCTTTGTTTTGTTTTTAGGTTCATTGTTGATAGTCGTGAGTTTGTTGTCATTTTACTGTTCATATTGTTTATCTTCTTTTTCTTAGGTAAATCCCTTTAACATTTCATATAATAAAGGCTTGGTCATGATAAACTCTTTTAACTTGAACTTATCTGGGAAGCACTTTATCTGCCCTTCCATTCTAAATGATAGCTTTGCTGGCCACAGTAATCTTCATGACTTCAAATACTCCTTTCTAGTCCCTTCTTGCTTGTAAGGTCTTGAAAGCAGTAAAGAAATCTTGCAACCTTTCTAGACCCAAGGAATCTGCAGTAGGCAGCCTTCACAGACACTTTTTTCCAGGGTACTGGCTTTGGTACTGGAATCACCAAAGCCGCCCCCTATAATGCTAAGTTGCCCTTAGCCCCGCCCCCAGGTGTCCGGTAGGCCCCTAGGACAGTCACGTGTTGGCGATTGGCCAATCATTGGGGGTTTAGGCAGGGCTGGATAGACCCAGTTGGGCAGCGGCAGGGAGGTAGAAACTCCAGAAGATCTCTTAAGGTGGCCTCATGTCGCGCAGTGGGATGGATTCTGAGCAGCGCCAGCAGGCGTCAGAGGCAGACGCCGCCTCCAGGACTTTCCGAGCGAGCGGTAACTTTAGGGTGGCCGGGACTCGCTGGGACGATGAGCGGAGCCCTCCTTCCTTAGGACGTTGTCCGTATTCCCAGGTCTTGCGCGCCCACCCGGTCAGGCCCAAGTCCCGAAGAGACACGACCGTGATGGGTTGCAGGCTAATTGGCGCTGGGAACGCCCAAGCCGGGTCCCTTAGCTCCTGAGACAGACGGGGCCTAGGGGGTGCCTCCGAGCTTGGGCCTGCTGGTGGATGAGACCAACTGGAGAGGTGGACAGAGAACTTTGCTGACTGATCTTGACTCTGCCCCCAGAGCATCAGCATATCCGCTACAACCCGCTGCAGGATGAGTGGGTGCTGGTGTCAGCTCACCGCATGAAGCGGCCCTGGCAGGGGCAAGTAGAGCCCTCGCTCCTGGAGACAGTGCCCCGCCATGACCCCCACAACCCTCTGTGTCCTGGGGCCACACGGGCCAATGGAGAGGTAAGCCTTTAGAGCCTACATTACAGGATGGACCAGGGAAAGTAGCCCCCCTTAGAGCTGCCCCTCTCCCAAAGAGTAATGGACCTCCTTCTGGGTCATATCTCATCAAGACTCTTTGACCCCAAAGTGGGCCATCTTCACCCTCTTTCGGGCTGTCCAGCCACTGAAGCCCACCAGATGCCTGGTGGTATGGGGCAGCGAATGCTTCTAGCCCATCCTTGTCTGTAGGTGAATCCTCACTATGACAGCACTTTCCTGTTTGACAACGACTTCCCAGCTCTGCAGCCTGATGCCCCCAGTCCAGGTAATCTGGCCCTAGCTACTGTTGGGGAGAAGGGAGGCTGGACCTCCTATGGGGACTTCTGTTGCAGAGAGTGATACCCCTTTATTTCAGGACCCAGTGGTCACCCTCTTTTCCAAGCAGAGGCTGCCCGAGGTGTTTGGTAACTATGGATTTCCTCTCTTGTAACCTTCAGCCCAGGGCCTAGACCAAGCACTGGGGTTGGGCCCTGCCCCTAGCACATCCAAGCCCTGTATTTCTGTCATCCCCCCTCCCTCGCTACTTAGTAAGGTCTTGTGCTTCCACCCCTGGTCGGATGTGACGCTGCCACTCATGTCAGTCCCAGAGATCCGCGCTGTCATCGATGTGTGGGCCTCAGTCACAGAGGACCTGGGTGCCCAGTACCCATGGGTGCAGGTCTGTGATGTTGCCCGCTCCCCTGGATGAGGGGGTGGTGCAGCTTTGGTTCTGGGAATTGGCATTCCTGTTTCCACAAGGTGTGGTTTAGAAGGGTTGACTTGGTGTCTTTTTGGCTACAAAACCTCCCTCCCCCTCCCCCCTACCCGATAGATCTTTGAAAACAAAGGAGCCGTGATGGGCTGTTCCAACCCCCACCCCCACTGCCAGGTAGGTGTGTCAGGGGCTCTGGTGCATTTCTAGGTTGAGTCTAAGCCAGCACTATGAGAGGGGAACTGGAGTAAGAGATGGGACAGAGGAAATATACTACTGATGTGGAGGCTTGGAGGTGATTGACCTGCCCTTTCTTCTCTTCTCCTACTCCTTGACAGGTGTGGGCCAGCAGTTTCCTGCCAGATATTGCCCAGCGTGAGGAGAAATCTCAGCGGGCCTATCAGAGTCGGCACAGAGAGCCCCTGTTGATGGAATATGGCCACCAGGAGCTGCTCAGGAAGGTGGGAGAAAGCTAGGTCCTGTCCCCAAGGAATCCCTAATCTCACCCCAAAAGAGAGAGGTGTGTGAAAAAGGGTGGAAGGAAAATAGCAGAGAGACTTGCTAAGAGGATACAGCAGTAATCTAAAGGAATAGTGATGGTGACTTCTACTGGGTGATAATGATGAAGGTGGTGAGAAGCCATCAGATTCTGGGTACCTTTTTTCCTTCTGCTTCCCTTGCTTATTTGCTGACCCCCAACACCTGCCTTGATGGCTTCATCTCCGTTTGGTCTTCTCAGGAACGTCTGGTACTAACCAGTGAGCACTGGTTAGTGCTGGTCCCCTTCTGGGCAGTGTGGCCCTTCCAAACGCTGCTGTTGCCCCGTCGGCATGTACTGCGGCTGCCTGAGCTGACCCCTGCTGAGCGTGATGGTGAGTCTCCCAGCTGGGACTTTGGGGCCAGGCTCTGGATGGGGGTTAGTCTGGTAGGGCCAATATGTAGGCCCCAGGCTGAGAGTCAGGCTTTGATTGTAGATCTAGCCCTCATCATGAAGAAGCTCTTGACCAAGTACGACAACCTGTTTGAGACATCCTTTCCCTACTCCATGGGTTGGCACGGTGAGGCTTTTTGAGCACCACATCTAGTCCTAACATCATTTTTGGGCTCCTGTGGCAAGCCTTTGAACTCTTGCTGGGGGAAGTGTCCAGAGCAGGGCTGCTGGGACTGAGGGTGGAGCAGGGACTTGGTGAAAAATATGTCCTGCTATGCTTTCCAATGCCTGGTCTGCTCTCTGGCAGAGAATGCTGGGAAATGTAGTTTTCAGGTCTCTAGCCTGGTTGTGGGATAATGGCTGGGCTGCAGAACTAAGAAAGAGCCATCTCCAGCCATCTCTGCCTTCTTCTTGTCAGGGGCTCCCACAGGATCAGAGGCCGGAGCCAACTGGGACCACTGGCAGCTGCATGCTCATTACTACCCTCCACTCCTGCGCTCTGCCACTGTTCGGAAATTCATGGTTGGCTACGAAATGCTTGCCCAGGCTCAGAGGGACCTCACCCCTGAGCAGGTCAGGACCCAGAGCACTCTAGGTCCCATTTTCTCAAAGGATCCCAACAATCATGACCCTGAGAGCCCCCATACCCCGGGCATTCCTAAGGACTCAGGCGCTGCTCAACCCCTTCATCCTCTGGTTAGTCCAGCGGTTCTTATCACCAGCCTCCCGGTCCCACGAGCCCTCCCTCGGGGTCTCCTAAGCACTCAGAATGCTATACCACCATTCTGGGCAGCTCTTACTTTCCCTATTCCCTTTCAGGCTGCAGAGAGACTAAGAGCACTTCCCGAGGTTCATTACCGCCTGGGACAGAAGGACAGGGAGACAGCAGCCACTGCCTGACCTGCTGACCCCAGGGCCTTCTGCCTGAGAGAACCAGGGCATGGGGTTTGGGCAGATGTGGAATCAATAAAACTGTGCTTCTCAAACTTTAATCACATATTGGAATGCCAGAGGAGTATGAACTCTAACCCTCGGGAGTCGGGTTAAAGACCGAAGGCACAACTCCAGCCACAACTTTTCTTTGCCTAAGATGTGCAAAAACCTGAGGACGAAAATCTTTCTCTCTAAATCTCTGAACAAAATTAATACTCAGCATTATGTCTCGTCCATGGATTCTCTTACTCCTAGAGTAACAAAGGCATCTCAGTTGAAGAAAATGATAAAAAATCCTGGGTTCTTGTTTGTGGCTGAGGCTTTGGAGAAGGCCAGAGGCCGCCTCACCACCACCCCTAGACTGTCAGCTCACCAAGCCCGGGCCTGAAGGTTTGGTGGGGAGCGGGTGAACAGGATCCTGGTCCCAGTGGTCAGTGGCCAGAACCTGGGCGGCTGTCCAGAACCCTGGCTTTGTGAGTGGCTGCAGCTTGGCTCTGCTCCATCCCACAGGGGCTGAAGGAGTGGGTAGGGAACGCGTGCATGGCTTTGTGTCCTTGCCTCCTCCAGACGACCGAGTATGTATGTGCAGGCTCTGCACACCTCTGTTGCCCCTGCATCTGGGTCATTGCACCAGGCAAACCCCAGCTCTGACAGGAAAGGGACTGCCAGAGTGAGGAGCCCCAGGGCCTGGAGGATGGGATGGTTCTTGGAGTGACCCCTGGTCTACCCTCACCCCTCTGGACCTGTTTCCTTGGTAAGACTGTGACTGTGTGGGAACAACCAGCCTTGCAACCCAGGAGACTTGACACCACCTAGTGTCCTCCACTGTATTAGATGAGGACAGGGCTGGGGAACAATGCGAGCATGACCAGAATGTTGTTTGTTTCCATTCTTCTCTTAAGGGAATTGAGTCTCTTGGAGGGAAATCACACCAAGGCCAGACAGGGGTGACCTGGCCCAGGAGAACCTTGGCTGCCTGCCTTCCAGTCCAGGGTTCTTTCTTTCTTGAGACCCTGGGGGAAAAGAACCTGGGACTTGGAATATTACCCTGGTCTGGAAGGAGCTCAGACAGACATGGTACACGTGTTTCCCATAAGCCCCCAGTGACAAGAATGGGTGAGAACCCTGGATGGGTGGTTGTTTCTTAGGGCACATGCACACACATGCCTAACCCTGCACCTTTGATTCAGCTGCACTTTGGAATCATCTGGGGAATTTTAAACAATACTGATTGATGCCTAGGTCTAGCCTCCAGAACTTTTGATTTAATTGTTTTGGAGTGTGGCTTGGCAGTTTTAAAACCACAATGTCCAGCCAAGTTTGAGAACCACTGTCCTACACCATTCTTCCTTATTTGGACTCTGGCATCTTCTGCTTGTCCAGTCACCTGTCCATTGGCTCCTGAGCCACTGAACTGAAGGCTTTCTTTGTGGACAATAAGTTAGGGGAGGGGCCTGAGAGATTCCAGTCCTGCTGTTCCAGGAGGACAGGCCTTCAGGCAAGTACTCAGGAATCCAGCCCCGGGCTCTGTCCCCTAACAGCCTCCTCAGTCCGGGACAGGACAGGAAGTGTCCGGCAGAGGTGGGGGAGGAGGTGATTGGCAGTTGAAGGCTCCAATGGGCCTCCCCCTCCCCCTCCCATTTCACCCCTCTCCTTCCATTGGTGCCTGGGTGGAGCCACCCCCACGTCGGGGCCCCAGGGCAGGAGGGAGTAGAGGCCGGGGCAGAGGGCGAGGGCGAGGGCGGAGGGCGCTGGCGGCGGAGGCCGCGGAAGGTGAGACCTGGGCCTGTGGGTGTGCACGCGGTAGCCTTGCCAAGAGAGGGCCGGCCAGGGTAGTGAACGGGGCAGGGCTCAGTGATTGATGGACTGTCAGTGTGAGTGTGACTGTGAGGCCGAGTGTGTGATGATGTCTGTGTGAATCTCTGCATCTGTGTCACTTGTTGCAACTGTTAGCTAATGTGCTAACTGTGTCACTGTGCATGCGGCTGTGCAAGGGATTATGTGTGTATCTGTCATGTGCAGTTTTTGGTGAGAGATTGTGTTGGTGTGTTTGTGTGTGTGAGAGGGTGCGTGACCACATCAGGGAATGTTTTGGGAAGGTCTGTGTGGGGTTTAAGATTGCTTCTGTCAGTGTGAGAGTGGGTGGCTGGGTTTGTGTACGCCAGTGTGTGACTTTAGTAGCAGAGCAAGAGTGAGACTTGTACTACGTGTGTGTCCTGTGTCCTAACTGTGAGATGGTGTGGGAGTGGAGCTGTGTTTATATCGGCGGGTCCCACTTCAATAGCCAATGGGACTGACCCAGCACCCTTGGCTTCCCCTCCTTTCTGAACTCAAGAATCCCTGCTCCTGGAATACTGCTTCTTATTTTCTGTTTTCCTGTCTGACTCAGTTTCCTTATATTTCTTTTTCTCTCCCTACTACCATCTTTCTAGAGCTGTGGCTCTCTGTGTCTCTTCACAGTTCTGTCTCCCCAGATGTATGCGTATCTGCCTTTCAGTTCTGCCTCTCAGGTTTGATGCGTCTCTGTCTCTCTCTGTACTGCTTTGCCAGACTCCCCTTGTCCCCTTTGTCTTTGTGGCTACCTGTCGTCCTGTAACAGTGATGACATGTGGGATCTGCCATGATAAGAGCTCCCTGGAAGATGGGGCTTAAGCCACCACAAGGAGTTGCTTTGAGGGAGTGTTATGACCCCATCCCAGAGGTGGCATGCTAAGTGTGTGTGTGACTGCGTGAGTGTACGGGTATGTGTAAATGTAAGTGTCTGAGTCTGAGTGAGGATATCTGAGGATGTCGGTGTGACTGCAAGTGGCCGCCGTATCTGGGAGTGTGTGTCTGAGGGTAAGCGTGGGTCTTGTGTATCTGGCACCAAGGGACTGAAGGCATTTCCTGGTGCTGGGGCCCAAAGAGTGGAGGGGGAGGTGAGAAATGGCTGGAATATCCAGGGGAGGGGAAACTGGACTCTTTGGCTTTTCTTTACATCCCCCAACCTGGGCCTCCCTTCCCCTCAGAACAGAGCCAGCTGTGCCCTAAGGAAATCTTTGCTGGGGAGTGAAAACAGTGGGAGCACGAGTATGTATCTGACTTTTTCACTTGATTGTGTCCATGTTTGTTAAAGGAGAGTATCTTTTTGTTGACCGTGGCTAGTGAGTCCACCCGTGACTGGCTGTGTTTGGCTGTGTGGAAAACGTAGGGAGTCTATCACTGATAGGGAAATAAGCAGCCCTCCTTTCCCTCTCTCTGGCCCTGGCTGTGCCTGTGGCTTCCTTTCCAGACTTGGGGGAGGCCTCTTCCCTTCCCAGAGCCTTGGGTGGGAGGAGGGTGGGAGGGGAGGAGGGAGGAGAATGGAAGGGGGAGGGAGAAGGAGGGGAGAGGGGGCTTGGCTATGAGTGGCTGAGCTCCAGGGCTCAGAGGGGCGGGGGCAGGGAAGGGGGAGGATGGGATGATGCTGGGGTCTCAGAACTGTGGAGCTGAGACGGGTGCTGTAGCTGGTGGGAGGAAATCTTGGAGGCCATGGACACTTAGCCACTGGGATCACCGAGGTAGGGTGGGGCTGAGCAGGGGAAATGCGGCTGGGGGGCCAGGGGAGAGCTAGATACTCAACAGACGCACAGATACATACATGGAGGTCCCTGTTCCCCTCTACTGGGTAGGGGTCTGTACTTCCTCTTCCTCTTCTGAAGCCTTCACCCAGCAGGGCCTGTCTCCATCTGCCCCTTCTCCTGTCCCCATGTCACTTCCCCACTCCTTCCTTCTGCTTTCCACCATCCAGAACCCCACTCTCCTAGCGCTCTCCTAGCCCTCTCCAAACCCCATACACACATGGTGGGTTACTTCCTCTGCCTTCCTGAGTTCCTACTGTCCCAGCTCAGCCTTCACCTCACTGAGCCCCCACCTCCTCCCAGTCTTGATCTCTGAGTATCTCCTGGTCCTGTGGACCCCAGCCCAGGCCCCTGTCCCTGCTGACTCCCAGTTCCTTTCACCCTCCTCTCCCTTCTCCGCCACCCTGTCTCCATCTGCTGGCTCCCTGCCTGCCCCTAGCCTCTGGCAGCAGCCAGGGCATCTGGATCTGCTTAACTCTACAGCCTCAGCCTGCACCCTAGTCCCTTCCAGCTTCATAGGCTTGAGACCAACAAGACTCCACTGTCAGCCCAGATGTGTGGCCCAAGGAGCCAGAGCAAGGAGCCAGGCAGGCCCAGGCGAGAAGAGGCTTGGCAGCCAGAGCAGAGCTAGGCCCCATGGCAGGAGTACAGCGTGGGCTTAGACCCACCGTGACAGCTCCAGGGTGATGAGGGCTGCCTCAGGGCGGTCAGAGGCAATGATTAGCTCTGGGCCAGGTGGACACAAGGATTCCCAACAGCTGGATTGGAGAAGTTGATAGGAATGACTGAGCTGGTGCTGGCACTTGGTGCCAGGGGTGGGCGCCAAGGGTGGTGCAGGGGGGTGGTGCTGGCACAGTCTGTCGCCTCCGGCTTTTGTTCTGGGCCCTAAGCCCAGGGCTGAGACAGAGAGTGTGAGGGTGCGTGTGTTTATGTGGATGTGCGTGCACAGCACTCTGTGTGTATGTGTGTGCATGGCATGGGGGTGTGTAGTGGAAAGGGGGAACTTAGATAAGATCCCCCAGTGAATTCTGATAGTCTTACCCTACTTGTTACCTCTCTTCCTTCCAGAAAGCCCCAGTTTAGAAGAGGAGGAGGCAGGCTTTAGCCTCCCATCTTGGGGATGGGGAATTGCTAAAAATGCCTCTCTCCCCACAGATGAGCAGCAGCTGCTCAGGGCTGAGCAGGGTCCTGGTGGCCGTGGCTACAGCCCTGGTGTCTGCCTCCTCCTCCTGCCCCCAGGTCTGGGGCCCCCCAGGTGAGAACCCTGATGTACGACCCCAACTCTAATTTGTGACTTGCCACCCTCACTGTGGCCCCCACACCATATCTAACTGTGACACCAGCCCCCTCCCTACCTCTGAATTCAACCTGGCAACATCCCCTCTACCCTGTCCTCTGATCTCTGTCTCCAAATTATAACATGATACTCTGACCCAATGATCCCACCCAGGGCTTAAAAGTCTACTTCTTACCCCATCACTCTTACAAAGTGGGGTTTTGGGGAGAGGGAAAGGAAGAGCCTGCCCTCAGAAGTGCCCTCTACAGGGGTCCAGTATGGGCAGCCTGGAAGGCCCATGACGCTCTGTTGCCCTGGAGTGACTGCTGGGTAAGTGCCCCGCCTGCCCGTTGGATGACACTCATGACCCTTTCTTGACCCTGCCTGGTCTTCATACCCCTCCTGTCCTTGTCCCCTGTGCCTGTAATCCTCACCTCTCTATCTGTCCTAATCTTCAAACCATCTTTATTCAACAGAAAATCTCAACCAACATCTGTTGAGCAACTGCTAAGTGTCTGGTCTGTTCTAGGCTCTTGCATATAGCAGTGTACAAGCCAGACAAGATATAAGGCCTCAAGGAGCTTATATCCTGATGGGGCAGACAGACAATAAGCAAATAAAAATCTTTCCAAGTAGTAATACCTGAAGGGCAGAAAATAAAAAGAGAGCGCCCCGGGAGAGGGTAACTGAGTGGTTCCTTTTTACTGGTAATCAGGGAGGACCTCTTTGATTCGTGAAGGTCAGGGAGGAGGCAGGCAAGCACAGGTTGAGGCAGAAGCATTCCTGACAAAGGTCAGTGCAAATGCCCTCAGTGGAAATGACCTCAACACTTTTAAACAGAAAGAAGACTCACTGGACAGGACAGGAGTGCAGTAGGTGAGCAGGGAGAGGGAGGAGCTGAAGAAGGAATGGAAGGCAAGGGCGAAATCACTAGGGGCTTTGTGAGCCAGCAAAAGGAGTTTGGGTTAAATTGCAAGTGCAGTGAGAAGCCAGTGGAGAGCTGTGGCATGGTCTGACTTACACTTTAAACCTCCCGCCTGTCTATCATCACTTTGTCTCACCCAGGGCCGCCGTGTCTTGGTTTCGGGATGGGGAGACAAGGCTGCTCCAAGGACCTGACTCTGGGCTGGGGCATGAACTGGTCCTAGCCCAGGCAGACAGCACTGATGAGGGTACCTACATCTGCCGGACCCTGGATGGTGCCGTTGGCATGGTGACCCTGCAGCTGGGCTGTGAGTTGGGGAGGGAGTATTGGTTGGCAACGCTGAGACATGGGGCTCTTGAGGGAATTAAGGTCCTGAGTAAGCCCTCTGAAATGGGAAGACTGGGGGCTTCTCAGTCTCTAGCTGTACCCTCTGCCTCTAGACCCCCCAGCCCGCCCTGTTGTCTCCTGCCGAGCAGCTGACTATGAAAACTTCTCTTGCACTTGGAGTCCCAGCCAGGTCAGCGGTTTACCCACCCGCTACCTCACTTCCTACAGGTGTGTGCATGATGGGGTGTGTAGGTCTATACATTTGGGTGTGCTGGCACAGTGTGGGGCAGGAGACTGGGAGAAAGGTCCTGAGGAAGTCCTTAAAGAGAGGGAGGACCCTTTTTCCTTTCTGACCTCAGACGACTCCCTCCCTACCAGGAAGAAGACAGTGCCAGGAGCTGATGGCCAGAGGTAGGACATGAAGGAGAGAGCCTGGGGGCTCCAGCCGGATGCCACAATGTGTACTTCCAAAGCCCAAGACCACATCCTCTCTCCTAGGATGAGTCCATCTACAGGGCCCTGGCCATGCCTACAGGACCCCCCAGGGGCTGCATGCTGTGTGGTCCGTGGGGCAGAGTTCTGGAGCCAGTACCGGATCAACGTGACTGAGGTGAACCCCCTGGGGGCCAGCACACGCCTGCTGGATGTGAGCTTGCAGAGCATCTGTGAGTACCCACCCCTAGAGTGCCCCCAAATCCCCATCACGGAGACTCCACACAGACTGCAGAGTATAGCTGTCCCAACACCGAACTCTCCAGAGCTCTCAGACAGTTTTCTCCCACTATAGACCCCTGTTTCGGCACACAGACGGCCCCTGTGGAGACTAGGAAGCCAAAGAGATCAGAGCCCAGGAGGCAGGCTTCTGTCAGCCTCTAGAGGCTGTTGTTGCTATCCTCTCCCCATAAGTCCTGGCTTCTAGTCCTAGAGCTGCCTCTCTGCTTAGAGGCCCTGTCCTGATGGCAGCCATATCTCAAGTTCTGTCCGTCCAATGGAAGGAAATGCTTATTGGCCCCTCCTTCCTCTTGATCTGTGCATGGGATGGGGCTCTAAAACTATGGCACTAATTTGGGCTAACTCATCTTCTTCCTTGGATAGAAAGCAGAATCATTCATTAATCCACTCAATAAACCTTTCAAAAACCTGTCCCCAGATCTCAGCTTATTTTGTAAGGATGATAGACCGGTCTTGAGTGCTGATTTTGTGTCTCTACCACCCTCAGTGCGTCCTGACCCGCCCCAGGGGCTACGGGTAGAGTCAGTACCTGGCTACCCCCGCCGCCTGCGCGCCAGCTGGACATACCCTGCCTCCTGGCCCCGTCAGCCCCACTTCCTGCTCAAGTTCCGGCTGCAGTACCGTCCAGTGCAGCATCCTGCCTGGTCCACGGTGAGGCCTGGAGTGTGTCTCAATTTGGGGCTGTGTCCTGTCTCTGGTTTTCCTGTTCCTGGGTGTTCTGCATGGGTTTCTGGCACTGGCAGATCACTGAAGCCTTGTCACCTCCCCATAGAGAGGCTTCTCCATGGGTGCTGGGACTGCAGCAGGGACCAGCAGACCAAGCCTCTGCCCTGTGGGGCTGTGTAACTCTGATGTAAGCCTATCTCTGGGAAGGCAGCAGTGGTTTTCTACAATGACTTTTCTAGGAAAAGAAGCGTCATGCTTGCTTCGGCAGCACACATACTAAAATTGGAAAAGAAGCGTCTTTTACCTAGAGGCACATCTGCATATACCCAGACACAAAACACTCATACCCAGATAAAGATATTAGTGCATTCCCATCTCTGGAGATTCAGAGATGGGCTGAGTCACGTCTGGGGAGTGGCTACCTCAGATAATAATCAGTATTTTCCTAGTGCTGTCTGCATACCTGGCACTGAGCTACACACTGTACTGCATTATCCCGTTTAGGTGTTTTCACCTCTGTTTTACCAATGAAGAAACTGAGGCACAGAGAAGCCCAAGGTCAGCAAGTAAGGTCTGAACCCAGGCAGTCTGACAGCACAGCCTCTCTGTGTAACCATTATGTATTTTTGTCTTCCAAATGCTAGGTGTAGACCTGACACTAGTCACCCTACCTGAGACCCAGGTGACTCTGTCAGGCTGACAGGGACAGGATAGGGAGGAAGGGGTGCTGTTTGCACACTGGGGCTGGGGGACAGGTAAGTTCAGCACTTACAACTTAGATAACTCAGTGATGATGATGAACCATCTTCCCTGCCAGGTGGAGCCGGCTGGGTTGGAGGAGGTGATCACAGACGCTGTGGCTGGGCTGCCCCATGCCGTGCGGGTCAGTGCCCGGGACTTTCTGGATGCTGGCACCTGGAGTGCCTGGAGCCCTGAGGCCTGGGGCACTCCGAGCACTGGTGAGAGACAAAGCCAAGGGAAAGAGCAGAGGCCCCGTCCCTCAGCACTGATCAGCTGGACAGGGCTGCGTGGCACATGCCACACCCACACAGGCGTGGCAGTTGCTGTCCCAGGCTTTAGCTTTGGATGCCTGCAGCCCTGTCCTAGCTTAAGCCTTGCCCTTCAGCCTCCACCCCTGCTACATCCCCAGAAACTGGCCCTGTCCTTTCAGGCTCTACTTCCTAGGTGCCTCGTGTCTAAGCCAGGCCCTGGCCTCTGCCCCTACCCCATGTGGACAATTCTCATGTCTTGCCTCTCTTCAGGGCCTCTGCCAAAGGAGATAACAGCTGAGAGTCAGCCACACACACAGTTGGTGGAGGAGCCTCCGGCAGACAGCCCTGCTCCCCCAAGGCCCTCCCTCTTGCCAGACCCACAGCCACTTGGTGAGCTGGGGTAGATGGGCAGAGGTGGTAGAGGATGGGAAAGTCTCAGAGAGAAAGGGGCACTGAGCTGGTCAGGCTCTCTCTCACAGTGGCATCTGATTCCCCCCCCCCTCAGTTCATAGGGACCCCTTGGAGCAGGTGGCTGTGATAGCATCTTTGGGAATCTTCTCTCTCCTGGGACTGGCGGCTGGGGCCCTGGCACTGGGCCTCTGGTAAGTTACTGTCATTGGTGTCATAGCGTCTGGCCCCACACAGACACTGATAACCATAGATCAGATCCTTTTTCACCCATCATGACTTCCCACTGAACACATCTGCTTCTGGAACGACTTTCCCATCTTCCACTCAACTTCATGATTCTCACTGATTCCTCTCCTGACCCTTTACTAATAAATGCTTTTGGGGGAGACTGGGATGCCCCTCATTGTCAGGAAAACAGCTGCCTTTTTGCTCCAGGCTGAGATTGAGACCAGATGGGAAGGATGGACCCCAAAAGCCTGGGTTCTTGGCCCCGATGATTCCAGTGGACAAGCTTCCAGGTGAGTAGGACTTCCAGGAAGTTTGAACTTAGAGATGTGCGCTCTCATCTTAGGTGCCTGGGTTAGGAGCCAAAGACCCCAGTCATCCTAAGGGTATTGGGCATCAGAGCTGGGTCTCTTCCCTCATACCCAGGGTATCTAGGCCAAGATCCAGTCCTACTATCTCCTTCTGCTTGATTTGCCTTCTGCTTTTTCTAGGAGCCCCAAATCTGTAGAGGACCCAGGAAGGCTTCAGCTAATTTCACCTGTAACTCTGTCTTGCTGGTGTGGATGGATGGACAGATAGAAAGAACCCAGACAGGACAGTGGAGCCTCATGAGGGGAGGTGTCTCAGCTGAAGTTTTTTTGGAGCCCATTTCTATGAGACTGTGTTCCAAACTTGCCAGTTTACCAGCAGACTGTGTGTGTATGTGTGTATGTGAGGCAGGAAGCATGTGTTCTCTGTATGTATGTACGTAGGTACCTGGGGAGTGTGTGCGCGTCTTTGGCTCTTAGCCTTGCCCCTGGTGGGGGTTGTGAAGGTGTGAATAAAGAGAATGAGGAAGTTCTTCTGTTTATTGATATGTCTCCCAGCTTCAGACTCAGGGCTCACAGGAAGATGCATAGAATTTGGAGATCACAACCAGAGACCGTTGTTCAATGCTGCTTTATTATTTTGGCTATTGGGGGTCCCGGCCCACTTTCCCTACCATCCCAGAATTCAGGTTGGGCAGAGTGCCCTGGAGCTTCCTCCCTTGGCGCTTAAGCCAGCGAGCCAGGCTGCGGTTCTGGGGGTGAATGCAGATGCTGCGTCGAGACAAGTGAAGCCTGGGAAAGGAAAGGTCCAAAGCCACGGTAGAGTTTGGATATTAGGTTAGGGTCCAGGAATTAGGGGTAGAGGCTAGAGGACAACCTGAGTTGGCATCAGAATTATCAGTTGGGGCTGGAGGTGGGATCTGCATCAAGGGATTGGGACTGAGGCCAGAGTCATAGGTCTGTATCAGGGGCAGGGGCAGAGCTCACACGTAAGCCCGGAGGTGACAGTCTCCATCAGCCTTCTGCAGTTCCACCCGGGTGACCTTCCTCAGTAGCGTGTTTGAAAGTGGCTGTCGGTAGAGCTGAGTACAGCAGGTAGTGCTGGATGGCAGTAGCACTGCTAGTGAATAATGGGGCCACATGTTCAAATGGTTCCAGGTCCAAAACGTCTCCATCAGACAGCTGGCAGCTGGACATCCTGGGCCCCCTTTCCCTCCATCCCATGAACCCAGATCCCTGGCCTTCTAGACCCCCATGCACTCACCTGCTGCAGGGTCTGGGGTCAGAAGCAACAGGAGCAACAGGAGGCTGATGATGGGTGAGGGCCCCTTCATGCTGCTCAGCCTGGATAGTCCCTTCTTTCTCCTCCCTACCTTTTATCTGGGTGCCTTTTACCTGGGGCACCAGGTGAGTCACAGGCAGGTGAAGATGCATTGCTCATCCTGTGACACTCCTGGGCCCTAGCTGCCACCATACCTGGGCCATAGACCCCTTCCTCTTTGGGGATTGCCATTTCCCATGGACTCCTAAGCCCTGGGCAGAGAAGCTGGGGGGAGCGGTAGTGCATGACGTGGGGCCTGAAGGTACAGTGACTGAATAAGGGCAGCCAAGGATCCTCAGTGGTCTCCAGTGATGGACATCCATACTCATATACCCATAATTACACATTCACCGTCACACTTCAATCACTTGATCACCTTCACATGGTCAGACAACCACAGACAGAATCATACAGCCCTGGTTATACTCAAGCCTCACTCCCACACAGTTGTTTCCACAATATTCCAATCATGCTAGCACACACAAATTCTGGTGGGGGTGTTGTGGCTGGGGTGGAGCAGAGGGCAAGCCGGCACCAATCTGCTTTCATTTTCCCCTCCCCACTTCCTGCCCTAGCCTGCTTGTCTTATCAGGAAAAATTGATGGGAATGGATCCCTAAAGCAGGCACTTCTAACTGAGGCAGTCTTGCCTGGGGCCAGTCACATTCAGAGAAGCCGAGGAAGGCCCTTTTTGCTGGTATTGTAGGTAGCTTAGAGATGCTGAGGAAGGGGCTGCTCTCCTTGGGAAGCTGAGACAGGGAGGAAGGGTGGGGTGGGTAGCGAGGGCAGATGAAGAAAGATAAAAGTTCTTTGGTGCCAGGTTGCTGTTATCAAACAGATAAAAGAACAAACAAATCTTATCTTAGCCAGCTTCTTGCTAAAAGGGGCCTGGAGTTTTCAGGCTCAGGCCCTGGCTTATTGAGACATCAGATTCAAGAGCTCAGAGCTCAATTACTTCTCTTTTGTTCTATTCCAATTCCAGCCTCTCTCCACTGTGGGCCTGGAGGAACACTCCCTTTCCCCACTCAGGTTCAGTAATACCCATTAACAACACCTACACCCTCTGCATAGCCTCTGCTTGCTAAAGCCCCAACCTCCCACCTACTTCCTGTCCCTTCTCTCCTAATCCCATACCCAGCCCTCGCTCCCCTCTTCCTCTCACCAGCCCTGCCCCAATGCAAAGCTCCTCCTCCTGTTATTTTCAGGAAGCTAGGAACTGCCTGGGGGAGGAGGGGCAAACTCCTTAATTTAGTGCCCCTGACACCTTGAAGAATTTCCCACTCCTGGTCTGGGGACTTCATCCCCCGAGTCCTGCTATGTGTTTGAAATGTAAACTGAGTCATAACCCAGTAATTAAATTTTTATCTGGTTGTAGGGGTGCCTTCTGCAGCCTTTTCCACTGTGCTACCTTCTATAGGTCAGGACTTCTATTGAGACTGGGACTCACACCTTGCCGGGCATCTTGTTCTACAGCAGGAATGCTGTAACAATCAGGAGGGACCATTAGTTCCAAGAGTAAAAACTAATCCACCTCTCCACCTCTCAGGCTGAACCACTGGAGCTTCTCCCTCCTGTCCAGGGTGAGGCTTGAAGTCCCTTCCCTGGAGTTTCACTTGGGGATACTCAGGAATTCTGACAGGTTCCTGGTATAGGCGCAGGGCTGGACATGGTAATCCACTTTTGATAGGTTCTTGATGTAGACATTGTGATAAATGGCTCAAGACGCTGGATCCAGTTTTGAAGGTGGCCACAACCCAGAGACATCTTGAACTTCTAGTACCAGAGCCCTTAGGGTCTCTCTCCCCACCCTCCAGTCTGGACTTGTGCCCCAGAGCTTGGGTGCAGAAATTGAGGTGCCATCTCTTGTCACAGATCTCCACCAGCTGTCTGTCTGCCACACACTCTGTGGTCTCTCCTAGACCAGTCAGTTCAGAAACCCGAGAAGGCAAGAAATGAATTTTTCCTGGTGTGCACCCATCTCTCCCCTTTGGCTTCTTCACAGATAGGGCTAAGTCTCCTCAGCCACAACCTGCTGTGGTTAGTTAGATTTGCTCCCAACCCACAAACTGGCCCAATCTCTTCAAGCTAATCCTTTGGTGCTCTTTTTGGTTCTGGAGTAAGTCGCTAACTGAAAGGCTCACTGGAGTCCCTGGCCCTGAGTTTAGCAGATAGTGGGCTGACTGGGTGACAAGACAGAAAGGGATGATAGGGAACAGTGGTCTTGAGTTCTTCTAGGGAGGTAGCAAGAACTGCTGGGTGGGTTGATACTGTCTTTAAACTTGGGATCACCCCTGGCTGATGTGGCTCAGTGGGTTGAGTGCCAGCCTGTGAACCAAAGGGTTGTGGGTTTGATTCCCAGTCAGGGTCCATGCTTGGGTTGTGGGCTGGGTCCCCAGTGGGAGGTGGGTCCCCAGTGGCAGGTGCATGAGGGGCAACCACACGTGGATGTTTTTCTCTCTCCCTTCCCCTCTCCCTAAAAATAAATATATAAAATCTAAACAAACCAACTGACTGGAGGAGCTGGAAGGTGGGGTATTATCTATAGGGAAAGACCTCAACAGTCCCAAGTCACGCCCTTGTGGCAGGCTGAGAGATGCAGCTTCAAGGACTCTTCCCCTCCCCCCACAGCCTACTTCCACAACTCTGGCTTAAGACATTTTAGATCCACTCCCAGGAAAAAAGATTCTGGCCAAGTCTTGGCTAGGAGGAAGGTGGTAGCAGAGAACTAGGGTTGTGAGAACACAACAATGTGGGAATCGGGTTGGTAGTAAGAGCACCCCAGGACTATTTAGTTCCTTCCATATAGGCTACTCACAGTGATGAGTGTGTACGTTGGGGGTGCGGGCGAAGGGACGGGTGTAGGGGGTGAAGGGCAGTCAATGACAGTAACGAGGGCCTGACACGAGTGAGGATCCTTTAGGTTTAACAGGAACCTGGATATGGAAAGACACCCTATTGAGGAGAGAAGCCCTGTCAGTTAAGGATACAGCCAGCATGGAGAGGGGCTCCCAGCTCAAACGGCAGCAGCGGCGGCAGAGTCAGGAGGGAAGCATGGTGACTTCAGTTTAAATCTTTAATGTACCGGCTGGCTGGGCAGTGGTGGTGGGTGTGCGGCGGGGGAGGCCGCGACCCGAGCGTTGGGGAACAGGGCCCAGGCCGCTTGACAAACAGCTCATCAGGCCCCGCAGGGGCTCCAGCTTCTGCTCCCGGGGGTGTGCCGAGCTGTGGGGCGACCCGACACGGGCATGAGGCTGGGCGGGGTCTCCCGGATTCCACCCCCCATCTGTCCTCCGAGACTGTGAGCCTCGTCCATGCCCCAGGAGGGTCCGCGGTATCGCAGCCCCCTCACCTCCGCTCCCTCCGCCACATGCGTAGCCAAGGGAAAAAGTAGAAGCAGCCCCAGTAGATCCTGCAGAGAGAAGGCAGAGCCGGGCCGGGCGGGGAGAGGCTGACCCGGTAGACTCCTCGGACGCCTGTCCAAGGCCCCGCCCCGCCCCTTAGAGGCGGTCCCCTTTGCAGCCCACGCCCCTTTAGGGCACCACCCCTCCCACTCCTCCCGCTACCAGACAAGTCGCGCCCCGCCCCCACCCCGGAGCGGCTAAATTCCTCCTCCGCACAACCCCGCCTCCACTCACTCCTCCTCCGCCTCCAGCGCCACTTCGTATCTCCTCAATCCCGACATGGCCCGGGCTCCGAACGTCTCCTGGGGAGCGGAATGATGGGATCAAGGACTTCCCAATCTCCGTTCCCCTTCTGTGTCATTCTCAGGATCAGTCTGACTTGTTCTCACGTAATTTGAGGCAGGTGTCCCCGGGAAGACTAAATTGCCACATCGGGGCGGAGTGGAATTGAAGGTTTTGGAGTCGTTAGGCGTTAAGAAATTAGGAGCTCGGTCACCGCAGGGGCCTGAGGCATTTAGGGGGTCAGGGTAAAAGGCCTTGCGGTCATGGGGCTGGGATATTTGGGGCCCCGGGCGAGGATTTTCGGGGGCTGGTGTCACCTGGAGGGGGGCTGAGGGGTCGGCGCAGCCTAAACTCCGCCTTCCCTGGCTCCACCCCGGAAACAGACCCTTACCGTTACGTCACAGGGACTCCGTCGCGGACTAGAGGTGGAGCTTGCCTATTACCCGGAAAGGGCGGAGTTAGAGCATTTCTTCAGAGGGGGCGGGGTCAAAATGTCACTAGGAGTTGGAGGCATGAGCTATCACTAAAGGGTAAAATTGGGATATATTACTAAGATGCGAGGCACTGGACTCTTTTTTATAAGGATGGCGTCAGATTTTGGAGTTCTACCCTGGGAGACGGGAGACCTCAGTAATAGGCAGCAAGAAAAGAGCTTTGGGACGCCACGCAGGGTTGTTTTCCTCAATTCTTTCTCCTCGAAATCTCCTTAGCTTCTTTCCTGACGATTGCCTTTCTTCTCTGCCCCATTCTACGTGTACGACCCTGAACTGCGAAGGAAGAGGGCCCAGTCTAGACTGGCCATACTATGGAGATACTTGGCTGAGTGGCCTTGGCCAAGTCCCTTAGGCTAGAGTGTCACATTCCGCCCTCTTTGAGCTGAGACTTCCCTCCCTTCCCTTTTTGTTCCTAGAGTCATTCAATCAACAAATATTTACTGAGTGTCTTCTACATTAAGGAACTATACTGGGTGCGGGATACAGCAGTAAAGAAAACAGGCACAGACTCTACCCTCAGAGGGCTTATCATCTGAGTTGGAGATGGAGGGATTGAAAGACAATCAGGTCATTAGGATAAATCCGGAAGACTGGCTAGAAGCAGTATATGGTGCTGTGATAAAGCTCAGAAAGAGCAATTAGCCCAGTGTGGGAGGTTGGAAATAACTGCTCCATTTGGTCTTCAGAGGGAGGAAGGGAGCTTCGTGGCCGGACTGTAGGAGAGAGAGTGACCAGAAGTGAGTGAAGTGAAAGTTCCCTCAGGCTGAAGTGCACAGAGTGGATACATGTCTCCCTCCATCCCACTCTTTCTTCCTCTCATACCTGTCTTGCCCTGCCTGGGCCACAAACAGACAAATGACAGATATGTGGGTGCCATTTGGGCTCTACTGGAAGCATTGCAGTCTGGGTGTGAAGGAGAAGCTGTGCTTACCCTTGCTCACGCTCACACTGATACTCCAGGCCCTGCCCAGGCTGGGTCAGTTCTGTGCAGTGGAAGTGATGGTCTGGTTCTCTCTTCTGGCCCTTGGTTTCCCAGCTGTGATTCATGTCCCTTCACTTAGGCACAAGGCTCCTTCTGGATCTGTCATGGGCTAACTTCTGTGACACTTGTTCTCCGGGAGGGAGAAGATTCAAGGTCATGATCTGCGATCTTGAGCAGAGACTCAGAGGGAGGAAGACTCAGAGGGCTTGCTTTGGTAGAGTTCTTCTGCAGTCTCCAGATAATGCAGTCCACCCAGGGTATGCAGAGCTGATGAGTCCTCAGCTTGGTGAACTAAGAGTCAGAGGTCAGAGGCCCGAGAGAACAGAGCAGCTGTTCCTGTCCCAGGCATTCCAGAACTCAGTTTCCTGGAATGCCTGGGTGTGTAGCTTAGAAACTAAGGAACACCTCTAGGAACCTATTTCAGGGGCTTCCTTGAGGGTAGGGGCTCAGCAAGGAGAAGGGAAGTAAGCTGGTGAGCATAGGCTGCCGTGATAAAAGAGGTGATTAGGAGAAGAGGAGACAATTCTCCACCCCCAACTCACAGGACAACAATACCCTGCAGCCATCCTTGAGGAGTAGATAGGAACAAAAGCCACCAAAAATGTTCTTGGAAATGGGTGTTGGTTCACTATGAGACAGAGTCCTCAGGGTTGTTGGCATCACTCAGAGCTGGGGGTGGGTGGGCTTGAGGGACTGTAAGGTGGGAAGCTCGCAGCCCTGACTAAATTCGGGATACCTGTGTCCGGTGCCGTAGCTTTAGTGTTCCTCTCTCCCCCACCCATGAGCACTGTCCTCTCTTCTTCAAGAAACCAGACTAGAGGAGACAGAGCCTCTAGTGAGGACAGCCAGAGACCCCTGAAACCATCCAGGGACTGACACATAGAGGAACACCTGGGGCACAGGCACATCTATATCACACAGGTACACATGTAGGACACAGATGTGCTCACACCACACAAGCCCATGTATAAATTCTATAGTAACACACAGGATGCCCACATATACCCACCATACATAGAGACACACAATCACAAGGGCACACCCATTTGGAACATGTATACTCTCAGGTTCATGGACACACATGGACCTGGGTGTTGACTTGAACTCACAGTACCCTTCACAGACTCCCAGGTCCCTGCTGTGCCCTTCATCTTACCATTTTACCCCCCGTCTTGTCCACGGGAGACTAAGAAATCAGTATGCTGAGAAGAGGAGTGGTGCTGTGCAGGAGGCCATGGAGGATGGATAGAGAGGGACGAAGGTGCAGAATCTTTGGAAACAGCAGCGTATGGATTGCAGGAGAGTTTCTGCTTGTGTGGAGCCTGTGTGAGACTGTGAGGCTAGATGGGGGAGAGGAAGTAGAAGAGTGAAAATGAGGGTGAGGGTGTATGTGAGCCTGTGTGGGACTGCAGTTCTTGTCTCTTTATGCCCCCTGAAGCTTTCATTCTTTATGTCCAGAAATTTCTTCCCTTCTGTTATATAATAAAGAATTTGACTGGCTCTTGTCCCTGGTTTCCAAGAGGGAGAATCTAAATCTTTGGAATTTCCCAAGTAATAGGAGTGTCTATGCTATTTATGAGCCCCTTGAGTCTCACCTGAGTTTATACTAAGAGATGAGGTGACTCAGGATGGGGGCTGGTCACCGGAAAGACCAACTATGTCATTGGATAGTTGGGGCTGTGAGCCAGCCCAGCCTCTGAGAAGGGGGGCTAGAGATTGAGTTCAGTCATGTGGCTAACAATTCAGTGATGACTGTGTAATGAAGTCTGAATAAAAACTCTGGACCCCAAAGCTCGTGGAACTTCATGTTTGGTGAAAACGTCAATGTGCTGGGAGGGTGATGTGCTTTATGTAACTCCATGGGGAGAGAGCATTTAAGACCTCCCACAGTCCACCCTGTGCATCTCTTCATTTGGCTATTCCTGATTTATATCCTTTATGAAAAAAATTGTAAGTATAGCACTGCTGAGTTTTGTGAGTTATTCTAGCAAATTACGGAATCTGAGAAGGGTTGTGGGAGCCCTCTGGACTTGTAGCCAGTTGGTCAGAAATGCAGGTGGTGGCCTGGGGATGCCACTTGTGACCGGCATCTCAAGTTGGGGCAGGCATATTGAAGACCATGTTTTTTTTTTTTGGTTGTTGTTGTTCAAGGACAGTTGTCTCCATCCCCACCCCCCATTACTTCCTCCCACCCCAGCTATTCCCACCTCCCACCCTTGATCCTACCCTCTTTTGGTTTTGTCCATGTGTCCTTTATACATGTTCCTTGATAACTCTTTTCCCTTTTCCTTCATTATCCCTTCTCACTTCCCCTCTGGTGACTCTCAGATTGTTCTTAATTTCAATGTCTCTGGTTATATTTAGCTTGCTTGTTTGTTTTGTTGATTAGGTTCCACTTATAGGTGAGATCATGTGGTATTTGTCTTTCAATGCCTGGCTTCTTTCACTTAGCATAATGCTCTCCAGTTCCATCCATGCTGTCACAAGGGGTAGGAGCTCCTTCTTTCTTTCTGCTGTGTAGTATTCCATTGTGTAAATGTACCATTGTTTTTTGATCCATTCTTTTACTGATGGGTACTTAGGTTGCTTCCAGCACTTGGCTGTTGTAAATTGTGCTGCTGTGAACATTGGGGTACATAGATTCTTTTGAATTGGTGTTTCAGGATTGTTAGGGTATAGTCCCAGCAGTAAAATTGCCAAGTCAAAAGGCAGTTCCATTTTTAGTTTTCTGAGGAAATTCCATACTGTTTTCCACAGTGGCTGTACCAGTCTGCAGTCCCACCAACAGTGCACTAAGGTTCCCTTTTCTCACAACCTCTCCAGCACTTGTTGTTTGTTGATTTGTTTATGATGGCCATTCTGACTGGTGTGAAGTGGTATCTCATTGTGGTTTTAATTTGTGTCTCTCTGATGGCTAGTGATGCTGAGCATCCTTTCATATGTCTCTGGACCCTCTGTATGTCCTCTTTGGAGAAGTGCCTATTCAGGTCATTTGCCCATTTTTTAAACTGGATTGTTTGTCTTCCTATAACAGAGTCATGTGAGTTCCTTATATATTTTGGAGACCAAACCCTTGTCCAAGGTATCATTTGCAAAAATGTTTTCTCATACAGTTGGTTCCCTTTTCATTTTGCTGATTTTTTTTTAGCTGCGCAGAAGCTTTTCCTTTTGATGAAGTCCCATTTGCTTATTCTTTCCTTTATGTCCCTTGCTCTAGGGGACATATCGGTGAAAATATTGCTGCATGGACTGAGATTTTCCTGCCTATATTCTCCTCTAGGACTTTTATGGTGTCATAATTTATATTTAAGTCTTTTATCCATCTTGAGTTTATTTTTGTGTATGGTGTAAGTTGGTGGTTGAGTTTCATCTTTTTGCATGTAGCTGTCCAGCTCTCCCAACACCATTTGTTGAAGAGGCTATTTTCACTCCATTTTGCTCTTGCCCCCTGTGTCAAATATTAATTAACCATACAGACAGGGGTTTATTTCTGGGCTCTCTGTTCTGTTCCATTGATCTACTTGTCTGTTCTTATGCCAGTACCAGACTGTTTTGATTACAGTGGCTTTGTAATATAGTTTGATATCAGGTATTGTGATCTCTCTTTTCTCAAAATTGCTGTGGCTATTCGGGGCCATTTATGGTTCCGTATACATTTTTGAAATGTTTGTTCTATATCTGTGAAATATGTCATTTGTATTTTAATAGGGATTCCGTTGAATCTATAAATTGCTTTGGGGAGTATGGACATTTTGATGATATTAATTCTTCCAATCCACAAGCGTGGTACATACTTCCATTTGTTTGTATTTTCCTTAATTTCTTTCTTCAGTGCTGTGAAGTTTTCAGAGTACAGGGAAGACCATGTTCTTAAACTGGTGGAGTCTGACACTAACTGTGTGGTTAGTGTCTGAACTGAATTGCAGTACATGAGATGGTAGCAGAATAGCTTTCTACTGGATATTTCTCCCTCTGTCTCCCTCTATCTGGAAAAACCTTTTCTCCCTTTTATAACTTTTCCCTTGTTTGGAAGAGGGAAGGGTGTGTGCAGGGGAGTTGCCTGTTACTCTTAGGGGATGGTTGACAGTGTTCTCTCCTTGGAGGCATTTGAACCATCAGTATCAAGACTAGGGGTCAGGGCTTGGTTCAGGATTAGAGGTTACTATAAGGAATGCCTACCTCTTTCCCAGGTTTCTCCTCACTCCCAACTCTTTTCTGGTTCTAAGATGCCTGGGGTGGGAGGAGTGGGAAAGATGGGACCCAGTTGGTCCCCCAAATTCCCTGAGGACAATCATAAGTAGCAGCGTAAGTCTGGAGAAGGTTCCCTCCCATGTTCCCCAGATCTTCCGAGGCCCATCACAGTGTCTACACACCCATCATCGGAGACCTGCTCCTCCCTTGGACAAGCAGAGCTAAAGGGAAAGTTCTTGGGAAGAAGGTCCACTTCCCCTAACTCACATCTTAGACCCTGGGGCTTCACCCTCCTGGCCCAGCCAGCACTGTCCCTCTTCCCTGTCGACCCATTTTCCTATACCCAAAGCTGAGTCAGAGGAGTAGCTTGAGGGGAACCTGGCTTAGAGCACCCCCTCTTACCATGCTTTCCCTACCCTGGGAATTGAGAAAGGATTTCTTTTTTTTTCCTTTTTTTTAATTTAAAAAATTATTGATTTGAGAGAAAGAGAAACAGACCAGACAGCTATTGATTTGCTGTTCTACTTATTTATGCACTCACTAGTTGATATTTGTATGTGCCCTGACCAGGGATTGAACCCACAACCTTGGTGTATGGGGACAGCACTCAAATCAACTGAGCTACCTGGCCAGACCCGGAGAAGGGATTTCTGAGGAGAGGGCTGGTTAGCTCACAGCAAGGCAAGGAAACTAGAATTGAGGGGAGAGCAAGTGCATTCCTCACCTGACGAGAGAGATACAAGAGACAGGCCAGAAGAGGAGGCCTCTCCCGAAATACTAATTGTGGAGTGCTATTCTGTTTCCCACTCCAGCCCTGTAGCATGAGATGTGACAGATCCAACTGCGGCCCAGTTTTCCTACCTGATTTGTCTCTCATGCATCCATCTGTCCGTGCATCTGTCCATCCTGTGTTTGTATGTTTACTCATCTTTGTCCCTTCATCAGTCCATTCTTCTTTCATCTACTTGTTTTCATCTCCATTTACTGATCCATATGTTTAATCATCCATCTATTAATGCATCCATTCATCTATTTATCAGTTATGGTAATAATTAACATTTGTTGATACTTAAGTGTCAAGCACCATGCTAAATGCTTTAAATTTATTGTATCGTAACAAAGCTATGAAGTACAGTGCTGTGAGCTATGTTTTTGTCCACACCAACACTTTTTTATGCTCTTCATGATTCTTTTAGGGAACTCCTTTCCTACTGTACGTGCTCTTGGTAAGTCTGTCAACCACAGTGTGTTGACAGATCAGAGTACCCCATTCCCTGGCCACTGTGACATAGTGAAGATCTGAGTATATGTTATGAACACAGTTAATCAGAGCTTTTCTTGAGAGTTGATGTTAGGAGAAAGAGGGCCTCTGTTTTCTTTAAAAAAAAAAAAAGATTTTATTTATTTATTTTTTACAGAGAGGGGAAAGGAGGGAGAAAGACAGGGAGAGAAACATCGGTGTGAGAAAAACATTGATCTGTTGCCTCGCGAATGCACCCCAACTGGGGACTGAACCCATAACCCAGGCATGTGCCCTGACCAGAAATTGAACCAGCGACCTTTCATTTTGTGGGACGACCCCCAATCAACTGAGCCATACCAGTCAGGGGAAGGGCCTCTGTTTTAGATTATTCACTGTCAAATTTAGACTTCAGGGTTCAGTGACCACATTGCCTGCTGCTAGCGGAATGAGGCCCTCACACAAAAAGAATTAGAAGTCTATTTAAGAGACAGTGATATCATCTGAACCTTAGATCTAACCAGAGCTGAACTAGACTCAATATTCTTAATGGATCTACTTACATGATAAGACACATTTAAGTTTATGCTTAAGCTAGTCTAAGTTGGGATTTTGTAATTTGCAATGGAAGGAGCCCTGAATAATAATACGGTAACGTATTATTATCCCCATTTTACAGATGAGGAAACTGAAACCCATAAAGTTTAGTTTTCCTAAGGTTTCTCAGCTTATAAATGGCAGAACACTGGCATTTGAAGCAAACCCTTGATCTACTACTTATATACAGTAGTCCTTATTATCTGTGGATTCACTTTCCACAACCCAAAAATATTACATGGAAGATTCCAGAAATAAACAACTCATAGATATGAAATTGCCTGCTCTCTTGAAGAGTGTGAGGAAATCTCCCACCCATCATGCTCCATCCCATCTAGGATGTGAACCGTCCGTTTGTCCTGTGTTTTCACACTGTGTATGCTACCCACCCATCAGTCACTTAGTAGCCATCTTGGGTATCCGGTTGACTGTGGCAGTATCACAGAACTTGTTCAAGTAATGACCCCAAAGCATAACAATAGTAACACTGGCAAAAATTGAGTATGCTAACAAGAAACTATAATGTGCTTCCTTTAAGTGGAAGGGTGAAAGTTCTCAATAAGGAAAGAAAAAAATTGTGTGCTGAAGTTGCTACAATGTATGGTAAAAACAAATCTATCAGAGTAATTGTGAAGAAGGAAAAGAATTTGTGCTGGTTTGCTGAGAGAATATTCCTATAACTTTTATTAGAGTATATTGTTATAGTTATTGCTGTTAATCTCTTACTGTGCCCAATTTATAAATTAAACTTTATGATAGGTGTGTATGTATAGGAATAAACTATATATGTAGGGTTTAGTACTATCCAGTTTCAAGCATCCACTGGGGGTCTTGGAATATGTCCCCTGTAGGTGAGGGGGAACAACTGTATGTCTGCCCATGTGTCCGTCCATCCATCCATCCATCCATCCATCCATTTCATTCATTTATTTATCTGATCATTTTTCAATGCTAAGACACCAAAGGCAATCAGCCTTGTCTCACTTGCTAACTCTAATTCTGAGGCTAGGTTTGGATCATGGGTTGGCAAACTGTTTCTGTAAAGGTGCAGGTAGTAAATATATAAGGTTTTCTGGGCCATGCTGTCTCTGTAGAGACTACTTAGCTTTACTGTCAGAGCTCCAAAGCAGCCATAGACAATATGTAAATGAACAGCCATGGCTGCATTCAAATAAAACTTTATTTACAAAACAGTTGGCAGGCAGGCTGAATTTGGCCCATGGGCCATAGTTTGCCAGTCCCCGGTCTGGATTAGTGTTGCTGTTGGGAGCATGAGGAGGGAGTGGGAACATCTATGCCTTGAATTTCCCATTACTAATTCAGTGGACACAACAGGATTTTTATACTCAAACTCTTATGTTTGAATCTGGCTTTATGACCTTGGACAGACGAGGGAACAGGTGACAGTTTCCTCATCTGTAAAATGGGAATGATATATATTTTATGAAGTTGTGTATGTGCCTGACTCACAATGGGCACGTAGTGAAGGTTAAGTCCCTCCCTGTTTCTTATCACCACCTTGCGTGTGTTACCACTGTCAGGAGGCCTCTTTCTTTCTTTTTCTTAAATTCTTTTTTTAAATTTATTTATTTTTAGAGAGGGAAGGGAGGGAGAAAGAGAGAGAGAGAAACATCAATATGCGGTTGCTGGGGGCTGTGGCCTGCAACCCAGGCATGTGCCCTGATTGGGAATCGAACCTGTGATGCTTTGGTTCACAGCCCACACTCAATCCACTGAGCTATGCCAGCCAGGGCTAGGAGGCCTCTTTCTTTGGAGGCTGTCCTGGGACGCAGTGAGGGCAGTTGAGTCTGGCTTGCTGAGATCAGGAGTCCAGCTTCTAAGCATGAGCTTTCAAGTTATAGAGATTAAGCTCTTGAAAACCCCAAATTTTTCTTTTTAATAGGCCTACCCCAGCTCTTATCTGCACTAGATAACCACTGTTTTTGCTGGTCAAGTGCCCAGCAAAAGAAAGGGCTGTCTAGTCAACAAGCCCCATTAGACCTAGAAGCAGTTTAGCTACCCTTTTATTAAGTGCACCACTCAGTATATCACCCTGTCCCTCAGGTGGCTTTTCAACCTATTTCTCCCAAACAAATACTCCTCTCTGGGAGAAAAGACCATGTCCAAGTGTGAGTGTGTGTCTGTGTTCATGTCTCTGTGTAATCATGTATGTCTGTGCCCCATGTCTGTATTGTGATCATATGCTTAAATATCTATGCTGTGTCCTTGACTGTGTGGTTGATTATATGACTGTGTACGTGTGTGTGAGTATGGACATATGTAGGTGGGGAAGGGTGTTGGTGCTTGTATATGTGTCATTGTGTGTTCTGCTTGTTCAGTCCATCACTTTGTGTCTCAACCTCACAGGGCCTGCAGGGGGCATCCAGTGCATAGGGAAAAGAGGATATGGGGCTCCCTCAACTTCATGGGGCCTGCAGAGGGCGTCTAGTGTATAGAGAAAAGGGGATTTTCTCCTCCAGTGTGGCTCCTGGTCTGTGGAATGGTGCTCTGGCCTGAGGAGGCTGGGTTGTCTTGTTCCCTTAAAGGAGCCAGGTGAGACCGGAGAGATGGTGAACTCTGCCTGGGCAGGGCAAAGCCAGAGGAAACTCTGGTGGAGGTCTGTAGCAGGCCTGAAGTACAAATTGGTCGTCCCACTTGGGTATAGGGGCTAAAGACTAATCGAACCTTGTAGTAGCTGGTTTCCTCTGAAGTTTCCCCCAGGGTAGCTGGCACTCTCAAAGTACTCTCCCCCCCCCCCCCCACGCATGCAGTTTTATCTGGTAAAGAGGTCCTGGGGCCAGAAAGGAGCTGGAAATGAGCAAGACACCAGATGAATCAGTCCTTGAAAGTCCCTCATCTTGGGAAGGAGTTCTCTGTACACTCCATCCTTCTCCAAACCCTGTCTATATCCAGAGGTTTCTGGCCCAGCCAGAGGGGCAGAGCTAGCCCTTCAGTCCCAGAGTGTGGGTAAAACATGACACAGGACTTCCCGAGGTGATGGGACATTGGAATAGGGGAAAGTCTTGAGCAATAGTGCCCCCCCTTCTCTGCCTCCTGCCCCCTGGAGCTTGAAGTAAAGCCACTGCCAGGGTTTCCTGAACAACCCCCTCCTTTACTTCCTGTAGTTTGGATCACTCTGGATTTTAGGGTTTCTGGGTCTGGGCTGAGCTTGCTTGGGAAAAGTGCAGGAGACAGGAGCCCTGGAACCCGAAGCAGAAGGTGACCTATGTGGCCGACGATGAGGAGCCCTGGGGGCTCAGCAAGAGGGCAGGGGAAGCTTCATGGAGGAGGGAGCTCTGCAGAGCCTTGAAGATGGGTGAGGCAGGAGGGAAGACATTCTAGGTGGAATGAACATCAAGCAAAGGCTCAAAGGAAGGGCAGGGGTTTGTAATTAGCCCCAGTGTGGGTGAGGCAGCAGAAGGGTAACTGGTGAAAGAGGCTATGTACGGGGGTCATCCCTGGGGTATTTGGGGCACTTCCTGGTGACGCCATGCTCAGTGGTCAAAGTTAATGGAAGGCCCCTGTAACCTGAATCAGGCAGGACCACCAGGGGCTAGTATCCTTTGGTTGTGAAGGTTTGGTTCCTTAGCAGGCCTAGAATGTCAGCCAGCTGAAGTGCTAGTTGGCAGTAAAAGGAATGAGCCATAAAGTGTGGTAAACACAATTCTGAGGTTCCTGCCCCCTGGTATGCAAGCTTTGAAGGGATTTTTGCCCTTTGACCTGTAAATATGAGGGAATTAAGTTATTATGGCAAAATGAAGGGATTTTGCGAATGGAATTAAGGTCTAATTAGTTGACTTTGAGTTAGTCAAAAGGGAGATTACTCTGGGTGGGCCTGACCTTTTTTTAAAGGTGGGTCTTTTAAAAGAAATGTCTAGACACATGGACAATAACAAGGGTTGTGGCAGTGGAAATGAGAGGGAGGTGGGGAGGGCTGAGCTGGGCTGGGGGTAAAAAGGCAGAAAACTGTACTTGAACAACAATTAAAATTTAAAAAATGTCTAGAGATAACAAATAAGAAGCAGTAGAAAGTGCTCTCATTTGGCCTTGAAAAAGCAAACACCATGTTGTGGAGAGGGCCATGTAGCAAGTAGTGACAGGTAGCTCTAAGACCTTAAGGCCTCAGTCCTGCAACCACAACTGCCAACACCCAGTGAGTCTGGAAGAGGGCTCCAAGCCTGAGATGAGATTGCAGCCTTGGCTGATGCCTGAGTGAGACCCTGAGCCGGGTGAGACCCTGAACAGAGGACCCTGTCAACATGCTCCTGGACTCTTCACCCACGGAAACTGGGAGTTGATAAATCTGGATTATTTGAAGCTGCTAAGTTTGTGGCAATTTGTTACATAGCAATAGAAACTTAATATAAGAATGAGGTAGTAAATGCTTATACTTAAGCCCCAGGATCAGTTCAGAGCTACTTGACACAGGGAGGTCTGATCAGATCATTGGGGAGGAGCAGAGAGGGGCCATAGGAGGAGGTTGCCAGAGGCAATGGTATACAGCCTAGGATGGGATTGGCTGAGAAGCTGAACACCTTTGGAGTGCATGGAACTATGGACCAGATGATGTAAAATAAAAGGAGGGCAGAGGCTAGCTCTCAGGCTCTCTGCCTTGAGGATGCCTGGGTGATCGTGCTGCAGCTGCCTGCATTTCCCAAAGGATGGTGTTTTGATGGGAGAAGAAACTCCGGGTGTAGCCTAGGATCAGGCTGGCCTGGCAGAGGGTAGCAGGGTTATTCTTTGGGTGTTCTGGAGGGGATGAGCTCTGAGGCAGAAGCCTGCCATTCTTTCAATATTGTGTAGCTTTTTGTATCTTATGTTGTTCTGGTTTGTAAACTAATCTTATAAGATAATTAAAAACTAACAGGAGAAATGATAGGGGAACTCACGAGTTAAAGATTTAAGCCTTTAAAAAATTAAAAACAAAACCAAAAACAGGTGGCTTCCAGTCAAGATGGAGGCATAGATAGACACACTTCATCTCCTTATGCAACCACAGGGAGAATCACAACTGCTTCTCAGAACAAATAACCAGAACTGTCAGAAAATTGGGCTCTATGGTAGTCCGGCAACCAAGAATTTACTTATTTATTTATTTAAGTTTTTTAAGTATATTTTATTGATTGTGCTATTAGTTGCCACGTTTTGTTCTCCCCTTTACCCTCCTCTGCCCTGCACCCCTCCTCCCTCCAGCATTCTGTCCCCCTCAGTTCTTGTCAATAGGTCGTACGTAAAAGCTCTTTGGCTTCTCCATTTCCTATTCTATTCTTAACTTCCCCCTGTTTATTTTGTACCTACCAATTATGTTGCTTCTTTTTTTCAAATAGATTTTATGTATTTATTTTTTTTAGAGAGAGAGGAAGGGAGGGAGAAGGAGAGGGAGAGAAACATCATGTGTGTGGTTGCCTCTAGAATGTCCCCTACTGGGGACTTGGCCTGAAACCCAGGCATGTACCCTGACTGGGAATCGAGCCAGCGACCCTTTGGTTCACAGGCCAGCACTCAATCCACTGAGCCACACCAGTCAGCCAATTATGCTTCTTTTCCCTGTACCTTCTCCCCCCACTCTCCCCCATTCTCTCCCTGCTGATAACCCTCCATGTGATCTCTATTCTGTGAATCTGTTCCTGTTCTAGTTCTTTGCTTAGTTCATTTTTGTTTTTGTTTAGGTTCGGTTGTTGATAGTTGTGAGTTTGTTGTCATTTTACTGTTCATATTTTTAATCTTCTTTTTCTTAGATAAGTCCCTTTAACATTTCATATAATAAGGGCTTGGTGATGATGAACTCCTTTAACTTGACCTTACCTGGGAAGCACTTTATCTGCCCTTCCATTCTAAATGAAAGCTTTGCTGGATAGAGCAATCTTGGATATAGGTCCTTGCCTTTCATGACTTTGAATACTTCTTTCTATCCCCTTCTTGCATATAAGGTTTCTTTTGAGAAATCAGCTGATATCTAATGGGAACTTTGTAGGTAACTGTCTCCTTTTCTCTCGCTGCTTTTAAGTTTCTCTCCTTATCTTTAATTTTGTGTAATTTAATTATGATGTATCTTGGTGGACCCTCCTTGGGTCCAACTTTTTTTTGGGACTCTCTGAGTTTCCTGCACTTGCATGTCTATTTCCTATGCCAGATTGGGGAAGTTTTCCTTCATTACTTTTTCAAATAAGTTTTCAATTTCTTGCTCTTCCTCTTCTCCTTCTGGCATCCCTATGATTTGGATGTTGGTATGTTTGATGATGTCCCTAAGGCTTCTTATCCTGTCCTGATTTCTTTAATTCTTTTTTCTTCTTGCTGTTCTGATATAATGCTTTTTTCTTCCTTACATTCCAAATCATTCATTTAATACTCATTTTCATCCCTTCACTGTTGGTTCCCTGTAGATTTTTCTTTATTTCACTTAATATAATCTTAATTTCTGCCTGGGTCATTTTCATACTGTTGCCATAATCAATAAGTCCTTTGAGCATCCTGATAACCAGTGTTTTGAACTCTGTGTCTGACAGGTTGGTTATCTCCCTTTTGTTCTATTATATTTTTCCTGGAGTTCTGTTCTTTCAATTGGGCCATATTTCTTTGTTTCCTCAATTTGGCAGCCTCCCCATTTTTGTTTCTGTATATTAGGTAGAACTTCTTTGACTCCCTGTCTTAGTAACATGGCCTATTGTAGAAGAGCAGACCTGTAAATTTTGTAGGGTGGTGTCTTAGACGATCACCAGAGTGAGGCAACCTGTTTCATCACTCTGTGGTTCTGTATGGCAGGAGGGCTCAGAGAAGGGACAATGCTGCTTCCTGGCTTCTGGAGGCTTGCCTGGGAGGAAGCTGTCTCCCAGCACTCACCCTGTTTCTGTCTTCTCACTTTCTCCATGTGTGCCATTTGTGCCCTTATAGTTGTTGCCCCGGTGCTCGATCTGAGAGGGAATAGGTTTGTGTAAGTCCTAAGTCCATGTGGGCCCTTTAAAATGAGTCTCCTGATAATCAAGAAGTTTCTTCTGCCACCCTAAACCCCACTGGTTTTTATAGCCAGAAGTTATGGGAATTTATCTTTCCTGGCACTGGAACCCTGGGCTGTTGGGTGGCTGGGTTTGGGGCTGGGATCCTTCACTCCTGAGGTATCCCTTCTGATTTTTATCCACCACACATGAATGTGGGATGCCTGTTCTGCCACTTCTCCGTGCTACTCCTGCAGCTCCACACCACTCCTGGGGCTCTGTGCCTCTTCCCACCTCTCTACCTCTCTCCACATCTCCACCCCTCCTAAAAGTCTGGATGAGTATGGCATCTTAAATCCTTGGTTGTTGGGCTTCCATACAGCTCAATTTTCTGGATGATATTTGTTTTGTAGTCTAAATGTAGTTTTTTCTGTAGTTGTGCAAGGAGTCAAAGCGTGTTTATCTACACATCCATCTTGATCAGAAGTCTGACTTTAGCCTTATTTGATAAGCTTAAGGGATTAAAGCTGTAACCGAAGAGTTAGAGTTTAGCCTTAACTGATAGCCTTAAGTGACGAATGCATGTGGAAAACCATTGTTCCAAAATTATGTAGCTTCAGAATAAAGACTCCTTTCCTTTATCACCAGAGCTTTGCTCTGGAATTTTGCCTAGACAGTGGTGGCAGGCAGCAGGACCCCGCTTGCTATTTGGTAACATACTGATTATGGTTTTTATTTGTACTTCCTTACTTTTTGTGAGATGTCACTATTCCTTTAAATGAATCCTTTTTTTGTTTTTAGGTTTTATTAATTTTTGTTAGAGAGAGGGGAAGGGAAGGAAAAAGAGTGGGAGAGAAACATCAATGTGTGGTTGCCTGTCACGTGCCCCAAACTGGGGACCTGGCCTGCAACCCAGGCATGTGCCCTAACTGGGAATTGAACTGGCAACTCTTTGGTTCTCAGGCCAAATGAGCTATACCAGCCAGGGCTGAATCCCCTTTTCTTTCATTCTCCTTCGAGGGATCATCCTTGAATATAAGTTGTTGTGGTGAGATTACTACTATTCAGCAAGATTGTGGTTTGCTTTTCCTCCTGGAAGTCACCCACTTGAAACTGGGCATGGCTGTGTGACCTACTTTGGCCAAGTAACTATGTGCAGAAATTGCATGTGTTATTTATGGAGAAGAACATTTGAGTACTTGCTGTTCTTCCTTGCTGTTTTCCCTGGCTGAAGCAATCATGGAAACATGTGTTGAGATTAAAGAGCATGCCAAAATCAAGGTGGCATTCAATGTTGAACCACCACATGGAGTGCAGTTGCACTAAAGACATGCCTAGACCCACAGCAGGTTTGGTATACGTGGGAAATAGAATTTCATTGTGTTAAGCCACTCAGACTTAGGTGTCATTTAATACTGCGACATAACCCAGCCTATTCTGACTAATCAGATGTGTTGGTGGTAGTTTTCAGGTGTTGTAGAATAGAGAGATGAGATTACAAAACTAGAAAAGCCTGCGATCTTGTATTTGGAATTGGATTTTGCTGTGGGCTAAATTGTATCCTTCCAGAATTCATAAGTTGAAGACCTAAACTTCAGTGTGACTATATCTGGAGATAGGCTCTTTGGGAAGTAATTTAGGTTAAATGAGGTCATAAGGGTAGGGTCCTAATCTGATAGGACTGCCTTATAGGAATAGGGAGAGAGAGAGATTTCTCTGCCATATGAGGACACAGTGAGAAGGCATCCATCTGCATGACAGGAAGAGGGCTATTACCAGAAGCCAACTATATTGGCACATTTATCTTGAACCTCTAACCTCCAGAACTGTGAGAAAATCAATTTCTGTTGTTTAAACCATCCATTCTATGGCATTTTATTATGGTAGTCCAGGCCAACTAAGACAGATGTTTTACTTTCTAAAGGATCTGATTAGTCTGTTTTTTGGGAGTGGTAAAATGTTTGATTATATAAGCAAGACTGATATTTTTTAGGTGATATCCTTAAATTTTTAATAAGTCTAGAGTTTGGGAAGAAGGATGCATGTTGATGTAGCATAGCCATAGGGTGGACTACAGAGATATTTATTATTTTTTTCACTGCCCTCAACCTTAACCCCTTTCTATGATTTGAGGAATTTTTTATGATATGAGTTTTAGTTACCAACAGAACTTGCCTTCCATCATATAACTCCCCACCAAGGGTCACATTCTAATTTTCCTAGCTGTCTTTGCAGTTAGGACTTGGGCACATGATGTAGGCTGATCCAATCAAAAGCACCTTTCAAGGACTTTGAATAGGGAGCTAGTAGTGATGCACAGGAGTAGGGTTAGTAGAAAATCCACTTTGGTGGTGGTTGGAGTGGTGGCAGAGGTGATGCCTGTCTTCTAGGGGCAGCTGAGTAGCGATTCCAGAGGTGGAATCTGGCAGGCTGACCACCTAACATTTGAAGGGCTTGCAGCAACAAGTACTAATGTATCTAAATATTTAAAAGTTATAGCCTTGATCAGTGTGGCTCAGTTGGTTGGGCACTGCTCTGCAAAGCAACAAGTCACCAGTTTGAATCCTAGTTAGGGTCACGACACATGTCTGGATTGTGAGTTCGGTCCCCAGTCGGGGCGTGCATGGGAGTCAATGGATGTTTCTCTCTCGCATTGATGTTTCTCTCCCTTCCTTTCTCCATCCCTTCCCCTCTGGAAATATAAATAAAGTCTTTAAAAAATATTTAAAAGTTATAAATCAAATTAACAAATTGTCAAATAAAAACATCTCTCTTACTACTTTAAAAAATGTACTTTCAAAATAACTTGAAAGCCAGGTTCAAGTTTATAGTTCTTGGAATCTTTGGAGTTCCATGATGGAATGAGGTGGTAGGGCGACAACCAAGCCTCAGTGCTCAACTTGCCCACCTTCTGTCCCCTACCCTCCTCTTACTATACTCAGTTCCATCTTGTGCCATGGAGTTCCTCATTTGCCTGGTGTAGACACTCCAGCCCTATACATACAAGCTCTTTCCACATTACCTGGCAATAGCTACCTGTTGGCTATTGTCTGTAGTGTTGGCTACAAAGTAGTGTGCATATCAATGACACAGTCTTCCCTAGGAAGGACAGATCTGAGGAAGAGATCTGCATGGTGCTGGTAGTTGTTTGGGACCACTTGGGCAGGGAATGCTCTAGTCTTCAGTTCCTGAAATGTGATCTAGAAGGAGAAGCATGAGCTCCAGGTGGGCATGCCCCCTTAGCTCTGTGTACCAGAGATATGACTGGAGGAGGGCCAGAGCAGGGCCCTCTAAGATGTGAAATTCAGGACAGGGGCCTCAGATATCTGGATGTAAGGGTGGCACTGGCATTTGGCATCCCCTTCTGGTGGTATCACCATGTCGTCCTGAAGGGCTGTCTGGGTTGTCCTGGCTCTACTGCCTGCTTTGTGAGTGGTCTGGCTGCCCAGGCTCCCTTATTATTTCATTTTCTGCACCTTTCTGGGGTCTTTTCAGTAATTCATTTTTCTGTTTAAATCAGCTAGTGAGTTTCAGAGGCTTAAGTAAGAATCCCAATTAATCTCTTTTTGCGGGGAGCTGACCTTATGCCATGTCAGTTCTGAGATTACCAAGGGCCCCACACTAACAGATACTGTTATACTTAGGGTTGCTATGCCAGGAGGTGCTATTTACATAGACTGCAGGAAAAATGATGACCCTGGAGTTGTGCAATGATGCTGTCCTGCCTGACAGGCATCGGTGTTCTTGACAGTGCTAGGATTTCCCAAGAGGAGTGGTGATCTGATTATAATGGGGGGACCTTGACATTAATGGGGTCCTGTCAGCAATAGGGACACTAATAGATATTGGTATGTCCTACCAGGAGCAATCACCTTCCTGAATCGATGGAGGGCTTGAATGTTGTGCCCCTGGTGGTCTGACAGGTATGGGGTTAGCAAGGTGATTGGGATTTTGATGGTGCTGGGTTCAGATTTCTAGAGACTACAGTTCTGATATCCAGAACACTGGGGTATCTGGTTGTCTCAGGAGGGCCGTGTCAAAAGTTCTTGGGTTAAAGCCATCCTCCTTTGGTGGGTTGGAGCTCAGGGAAGCTCATGTCTTCTGCCTCCCACAGGAGCCATGGGGAAGATTTGATTTGTCCTGGGAACAGAAGTGGGGCTGAGGCTTGACTCCCTCATCTACTCTGATCCTCAGAGCTTCTGCCCTACCCCTTATCTTCCTCCCTTGTCCTGCCTGTTTCTGACCCCTCAGGAGACAGAATTAGCCCTCAAAAGTGGGTCCTTCAGGAGGCTGATCCTGCCCCTGTGGTCATTAGTTGCTCAACTCTATAGATGTCCTGCCAGGCTGACTCAGAGCCCCCCTGTGAGGCCTTCCCCTTTCAGAAGCCGTGCCCACAGGACCCATAGTCCTACCCTCTGGATCCCAGCCCTGTCCCATCCCTTCATTTCTATTTTTTTTTAAAGATTTTATTTATTTTTAGAGAGGGAAGGGAGAGGGAGAGAGAGAGAGAGAAACATCAATGTGCGGTTGCTGGGGGACATGGCCTGCAACCTAGGCATGTGCCCTGACTGGGAATCGAACCTGCGATGCCTGGTTCGCAGCCCGCGCTCAATCCACTGAGCTACGCCAGCCAGGGCTTCCTTCATTTCTATTTTTATTACAACATCACCAGGTCCTGGCCTCGGTTACTCCCTGAGAATGGAGGTTAGAAGATGGGCATAGTTGTAGACCGATCCCTTCTCTACTGCTCCACTTGGGAAAATTGAGGTCTGGGCAAACCTCAAGAACCTGTGCCTACTTCCTCCTGGAGGCTCTGGGGATGCCAGTTCCCTTTCTGCTGAAGAGGCCTAGGGGGCTGGAGGCCCTCTAAGGAACATCTCTGTGTCTAGTCTCAAGCACTGGGATCCTGCCTGAAGCCATCTTCTTCTTTCTTCTCTTTTTCTCAGCTCTTTCTAGCAAGCCAAGCCTTTCCACCCCAATTGGACATCCAGCCCCCAGCCCTCAGCCAAAGTACTACCCATCAGACTGACTTGGGCTGCAGTCTCAGCTTTGCCACTCACCAGTTGAGTGGACTTAGGAAGTCACTCTACCTCTCTGTGCCTCAATTTCTTCACACATGGAATGGGACTAGTGATCCCCACCTTATACAATTGTGTGAGGATGCAATATATCATGACATAAAGGATTCAGCTTGGAGGCCAGCATATGATCAGTACCCATAAAAAATAGCTTTCCCTACTTCCCAAGGGCCACTTCCTCAGACCTGGCCCTGCTGTATTGCTCCCCATTTTTACTTAGGAGATAGGTCAACTAAAAGAGGCTATATGTATAGTGCAGATTCTGCAACCAAATGGCTCAGTTATGACCCTCAGCTCTGCCACCTTACCAGATGCCCTGTTACTAAACTGGACAAGTTACTAAACATCTGCACCTCAGTTTCCTCAGCTGCAACATGAGACTTACGAGAACACTGAAAGCAGTGCCCAGCACCTGTTAAGCACTAGTGGTGAATTATCTGGTACTGCGGAGCCATGTCCTTCCATGTGGGTAAAGTCTTAGGGGCCTTCTCTGACCAGAGAGGTGCCTGCTTATTCTTACAGAGGATTCTTCAAGAGGATCTCTTGAAGGAAACTCCCTATTTGGGAGTCCTGCCCCTTTGTGAGACCATTTCCCAAGTTTTCTGGCTGTTTCTCAGTTTCCCAGAGGCCAGAGAAGGGGGGCACAAGGGTGGAGGCTTACTAATAAAATGAACATGAGATGATGAAAATATGATCAAAACTGCATGGGGCTGGCTGTGGACAAATACCCCACGCAACAGAGATGGCCCCACTGTCTTGAGAACTGAATGTTCTCCCGGTAAGAGTTGTGGAGGGCGTCTGGGAAAGAGCCATGTTCAATTCCATTTTTTGTTTATCAGATGTGTACTGCAACTTGCTCTGTGCCAGCTCCTGTGCAGAGCAATGTTGGCAATTGAGATGGACAGGTCCAATCCCTTCTGCTGGGAACTCTATCAATGGACAGGATAGGGAACTGTTGTCCACCTACAAAGCTAGGAGCTCCCTGAGCAGGGATGTCAGATCCCTTTAGGGAGAGGCTGGCTTCTGGGTAGGGAGGTATCACTCAGCTGCTGACCTTAAACCTGTAGCAGGTATCATGTGCCCTAGGGAGGAAGGTATCTACCTATAGACAGGCAGCAAGGTCCCCATACCCTAGCTGTGGGGCTAGGAGTCCACACCACCCCTCAGAGCACTGGCAGCTTCATTGTCAGGGAGGCAGGTTGGCCTTTGGTCCACCAGAACTCTGGATGAATAGAGATGTCACGCTTAGTGAATTATAGTGAAAGGAGCAGATGTTAATTAGATGAAGATGCAGTGCTGAGGATGTCTGAGTGAATCAGGACCAAGTCCCAAATTGCTGGGCTAAGCTCTCATGTTTTGGGCCGGGAGATAAGCAGATAAAACCCAGTGCCCATGAGGGATTGGTGGCTGGAGATGAGGAAAAGAGGGAGAGAGCATGCCAGAAGGAAAGGCAGTGGGTGCAGAAAAGGTGGAGAGGACTGCCTAGCCGCTCTCTACGGGACTTCAGTGTCTGCCTCCAGACTTCCTCAAAGTTCTTCATTTGCCTCACTAGCTTTTGGATTGTTTTTTCTCTTCCTGAGTCTCAGCTTCTCCTCTGTTCCCTGAGGGTGTTCCATTTCTTAACATGTGTGACTTTGGGGAAGCCTGTGTTTAGCCTGACACCCAAATATTCATGAGTCGAATCTTTATTTGGAGGGACTCTTAAAAATTAGGCTACCCCCCAACTGACAGATGGAGGAACTGAGGCCCTGGGAGGTAGTGAGGAAAGATCTTGCCTAGAGTTTAAGAGTGAGGGGCAGAAATGGGATTGTGGGGTTGACAGCTGTGCACTGAACTCAAGGCCTGTTCCTGTAACACGCAGTGGCAGTGGTAGTGGCAAGAAGGTAGTGTCCAGGGACCTTTGTCCTGGTAGCACCTTCTTCAGGGCTTCCATCCTCAATCCCCTGCTGGTATTTCCCTGTGTCCAGAGGGATGGTTTGTGTCTTTCTCTGCAGTAGGCCAGTCTCTACTTGGCTTCACTGGGAACTGAGAAGGAGTTGAGGCAATGTGCCCGCTCACACCTGTGTTTGTCCTCTGCCTACTGGGGTTCAGGACACAGAATCAAATGGTATGCACAGCTGGGACCTTTAGAACTGCATGGCTGGCTGACTTGATGGATGGATTAATGGATGAATGTGTGGGTGGGTAGGAGGATGATGGATGGAGACCTAATGGATGCAGGGACATTAGATGGATGGATGCATGGATGCATGAATGGATGGGTAATTTCTCCCACACAGCAGAGCCAAACTTCCCAGCCATTACAGTTGTTCTTGCAAACTATCCCCATCCCTCCCACTTCTTGTAACTCTAAGACCTGGGAAATCTGAGGTTTTAAACACCTGCTTCTTCCACCAGAGGGAGGAAGAAGCTGTTATGCTCTCAGCTCAGTGAGGAGGGGCTGGCACAGCCCCCTAACCACCTCTCCCCTTCCCAGGCTGCCAGACCTGCACAGGCCTGGTTTTGTTACCAGATGTAATATGTCTGGTATAGCGTTAGTTACTCTTGCCAAGTGAGGATGCCCAGCCTGTCATTCAGCTGGCATTCAACCCCAGTGGCACAGATTTGCTGCTCCCAGCTGGAGCTTAGAGGCCATACCTGGGTAACCAGCCAGTTTCCCCAGAGAACTTCCCAAGTGCAAGAGGTCCACTCCTTCCAGAGCTGCCCTGGGCTGCTCTAAAAGTTACAGGGCTTTTGTCTCCTAGAGCTGATATTCCTTCCCTGTGCAGCCTCCAGCCTCAGTGTTGTGGGCTTCAGAGGTGTGGTGGGCTCCTTCAGGCAGAATCGCTCTAGCTTCCCTGGCTGCTCCTTCTTCTACCCTCTTGGTCCTGTCCCATCTCTGACCTCTGGCCCCCAGGTCTGTCTGTCAGCATCCTGAGAAGTGTGGTCCCAGATGGTACTGGACCTGGCCCAGACTGACTGGGTGAGAAAGAAGGGCTGGCTTGGAGGTCAGAGTCCACATGGACGGACGAGCCTTCACCCCTGGCTGCCAATCCTTTCCTCACATAGTTGTTCACTTTCTAGAGAAATGTTTGAGTGACTGCCTTATGCCAGGCAGTGTCTGGACATCAGGAGACTGTGGGAACCAAACAGGCGGGGTCCCTGTCCAGGAAAGCTGACAAACTAGCCATTATAACTCAGTGTGATGGGTGCTGTAAGGGGATGGGGACGGGGGTTCCTGAGAGGTTAGGAGGGAGGGAGGCTACCTAACCCAGCCTGGGGTCGGAAAATGCTTTCTGGGGGAAGAGTCATCCAGAGCCAGAGGTAAGCTAAGTGGGCAAGAGAGAGAGAAGTGCTCCAGATGAGGGAATGGCATGGGTAGATGGGTACTCCCCACCCAGGCAGTAGAGCTGGACCCCCTGTCTCCCCTTTACCCATGAGAGTTGGTTCCTGGCAACTCTCTTCCCCTGGTGACACCTGATCCTTGACACACCTGAGTGCTGGAACACCTGCCTTAGAGAGCGGAGACTGGGAGGCGTGGAGAGTTTGCCCCATTCGGGAAACTGACACGGGTTGAGTGCTGCTGAACCATGCAGCGTGACAGGGTTTTGAGGAGACAGAAAGGGAAGCCCTGATTGTGAGACCTTATCCTGAGAATACTGGGTGCTAGGTGGAGGTTGATGAGAAGTTTGCTCAGGCTTCAGAGTGTAAAATAGACCCTGCCATTCCATTTCCCCCTCCCATCCCGGTCCTCCTGGATAGACAGCAAACACAAATCTGTGGGTGCCAGTGGGCTTTATTGGAAATATTGCAGTCTGGGCATGGAGCAGCCGTGCTCTTGCTACAGTTACACTCTCACTCATCCTCTTGCTCACATTCACACACACACTCACACTCACATTGACACTCTAGGCCCTGCTCAGGTCTTGTACAGGAGCTGACGTTCTGGTTCTCTCTTCTAGGTCTTGGTTCTCCAGGGTGGCAGCAATTCACATCCTTCACTCTTGGGGGCTGTCCTGGGCTAACTTAGCGTGCTCTGGAGGAGGGAGGAGAGAGAAGGTCACTGGCTGGGGTCTTGGGCAGTTGCTCAGAGGGAGAAGGCAGGGCTGGGGAGGGCAGGCTTGCCTTGGCAGCCTTTCTCTCCAGTTTCCAGACGAGGTGTTTCACCCAGGGCTGCTCTGGCGGTGCGCAGAGATGGTAACCTTTCCGTGTGGTGAACCTGGAGTCAGAAGTCAGAGAGGTTGGAACCCTGGAACCCAGCTTCCTGGTGGGCACTTGGTATGGGGTGGGGACAGAGGCTGAGGGTCACGTCTGAAAACCTGTTTCAGGGGCTCCCTTGAAGAGGTTGGGCTTGGCAAGAAGCGAGATAAGAAAATGGGGGTAGATTGGGGAGATGAGGCTAGATGCACTCCTCCCCACAACTCACACAACGGCGGGCACTGGGCAGCCATGCTGGAGGAGGGCATATCGAAAGGATTGCACCCTATGCCCAGGGATAGGGCGTTTGCTCACAGACAGGCAGCAGTCTTCTGCATCGTTGGCACCACTCTGGGCTGGGGTGGCCGATAGGCAATAGGGAAAGAAGGTAGTGTTAGAATAAAGAGACCTTGTGGAGGGGAGGTCACAGCTCTAACTGGGATTCAGGACACCTGTGTGTGTGTGTGTGCAGGCAGCAAACCTGATACATAGCCAGTACGCACCCACATGGCCTTCCTGGTTGCTAAATATATTGAAATACTTCTAAGCTGTTTGTTAAACAACCACTGTTTTGAGCCCCACAAGTGCCTTCCTGGTGCCCCATCACCCCAACCTCTCTTCCGCAAATGAAGAGTTAATGCTATGTGTTATGTGTACATGTTTCTTTTCTTAATCCCTTCACCTTCTTTCATCCAGCCCCCAACCCCCCACCTCTGAGAGCTGTCAGACTGTTCCACGTATTCATGCCTCTGTTTCCATTGTTGTTCGTCAGCTTATTTTGCTCATTAGATTCCACATATAAGTGAGATCGTACGGTATTTGTCTTTCTCTGGATGGCTTATTTCACTTAGCATAATGATCTCTCCACGCTGTGTGGTGATAGCCAGAAGGAAAGGGGGGAGGGGATTGCCAGAGTTGGGCAAGGAATGGAAAATGGGGTCAGAAAGAGACTTTGCTTGGGGCAATGTGCAGATTATATTATATACAGTTGCACACTTGAAACCTGTATGGTTTGGTGAACCAATGTCACCCCAATAAATTCAGTTAAAAAAGTTAATGCTGGTCACAGCATTGAACTGATGGGGGAGAGGTGAGTGTGAGGTAGCAGGAGATTGGGTTAGAGGACTTACGAATAGTTAAATATTTTGACCATTAGTCCTGCCTCAGTGTCTCTTATTCTCCCCACCTTAAGCAAATATATATTGTTCTTTTCTTCTGCCTGGGAAACTGTGGCAGGAAGAAATAGAACCTGCAGAGAGATGGGCAGCCACAGGCCCTGAGATACACCAAGAGACAGACACGCATTGGAGTTCAGGGGCTCAGATATACTCACACTCACTGGCGTACCACAGGACACAGGGTACCCCCAGGTTCACTGAACTGTGCAAACCTCTCAATGTCCCTCTTGTCCAGTGCCAAGCAGGCTGAGATCTAGACATTTTCTCTCCTGCCCCCCTCCCCTCAAGCCTCCCCTCAGCCTTACCATGGGAGGTCCACAGAATCAGCAGGCTGACGGCCAGCAGTGCGGCTGCACGGGATGCCATGGAGGGTGAACGCAGGCTGACTGACTGTGAGAGTGTGTGTGTGAGTGTGTGTGAGCTGTGCAGCAGGCTGTGCGGGGCTGAGACTTGGCTGGGAGTGGAAATGTCACAGCTTTCTTGTAGGGTGTATGGAAGTCTGGGAATGTGAGTGTGGATGTCTGCGTAAGGGTGGACCCTTGACCATCTATTTATAGCCGGAAGGAACTTTCACTATTTCTGCTCAGAAATCCCCCTTCCCGTTCATTGTTTGGATTCCCCGTTTCCCCTTGCCTCTTTCTGGGAACATGATTCCGCCCTCCCTTTTCCCACCTCAAGCAGCCTCCCACTCTTCTGCTTTCCTTGGCTTCAGCTCTGAGAGCCTAAGCAGTCTGCGTTCTAGCCAAGAGTAGAGAACCTTGTGCTGCTAGCTCCTTTGAGAGGGCCTGTGCTATCATCTCATTGGTGGCATTTGCATTATCAACCACAGGGCTGTCCTTCAGGGGTGGTGGTCAGAATTGGGGGGATCAAAATGAGGAGTTGTGCCCCCTTCCTAGGTTTATCCCTCATCCTCACTCTGTTCTCTGTGGTTCTTCCTTCTGGTGCAGGTGGAAAAGAAGGCTCTCTGGTGCCCCCAGAACAAGTATGGAGCCTGGGGTAGCCTCCCAAGTCATCACAGTGCCTGCCCATCATCATCTGGAAATCAGGCCTTCCCTTGAGGCAAGTGGAGCGGAAAAGGAATGTTCCTTGGAAGGAGGCCCAGCATCCCCATCCCCCATCTCAGGCCTCTGAGGTTCAACTTCCTGGCTTGATGAGCTCTGCCCCTTTCTCTATGTACTATTTACAAATGTCCAATACCTGGGTCAGGCACATCTGGGGGGCCTGGCCTGGAATAGCCGTCTTCTTCTTTCCCCTTGTCTCAATCCTGGGAACCAAGAGGGGATTTCTAAGGAGAAAGGCTGGCCAGCTCATATTCAGACAGATTTCCAAATTTCAAGGAACTGACAGATGTAGAGGGGGCATAATTTCCCATCCTTCCAAGAAAGTCTAGAGATAGGCCAGAAGAGAAAGCCTCAAAGGAGAGATTAATATGTGGGACATGCATTCACCCACCCCACCTAAGCTCTGGACCCTCTTTTAGATGGGGTGGTGAGTCCCTCATACGTTTCAACTTATCTTTTTTTCCCTTCATTAATAATAATTCTAGTAGTAACAGCATTTGTAGTTGTTTACTATGTTCTAGGCTCTGTATCAAGGGCTTTGCCACTATTATCTTGCTTAACTTTCCCAAGAAAATTATAAAGTCATTTTTATTATCATCATATTATTATCTCTGTTTTAAACATAAGAAACATGAGGCTCAGAGCACAAGGTCACACAGCAAGCAAGTACCTTGAATCCAGGTGTCTTTTGTTGTAAAATTTATGCTCTACTACTGTCCCATCCTGCCTATCCATCATCCGTCCATCTATCATAGATCGGTACAGAGGGATAAGGCTCCACGGAGAGCATGCCTAGGCTGGGATTCAGGTCCTACCACTCGTTAAGTTAACTGCATGATCATGCGCGAATACTCCAGTTTCTGTATCTTAATATTCTTATCTGTAAAGTGGGAATGGTAATAGACCTACTTGTTAGGATTAAATGAGGTAATCTTAGTAAAGGCATTAGTTTAGGCTGGCACATGATAAATATTCATTAACTATTAATATTAACCATTATTGTTATGCTATCCTTTCATTAAAATATGTGTCAATGAACTCATCTAGCCATCTTTCCATTGATCTTATCTGTTCTTCTTACGGTGGTTCTGATTTTTCCCTGGTGTCCCACCCCACCCATTCTCCACTCTTCTCTGCCCTGCTCTGCTCTCTGGGGGACTGGTCTTTCCAGACCTCGTTGCTCAGGATCCCTGGCCCTCCAGCTTCTCTTTGTATCTGTCCCACAGGAGGCAGCAGTGGGATATCAGTGGGTGGTAGGAGAGAAAGGTTGGAGTACGAATCCCTCAAATCCTTCATCTTGCTGCAATTCTTCAAGTGAATTAGTTGCTCTCTGGCAGTTGTTCTCAAAAGAGTGGCCTTTGGACAGCAGCAGCATCACCTGGGAACTTGTTAGAAATGCAAATTCTCAGGTCCTATTCCAGACCTACTGGAGTAATCTGTATTTTAACACAGTCTCCAGGCACTGGGATACCTGCTGCAGCTTGAGAACCACTGATTGACCGTTACAGATCCTTTCGGGCGGCCTCCTCTCCATTGGTTTGTCTCTAAGGCTCCTGAAACACTGTTCCTTCCTCTTCCTCCTTCAGGTCTTGGTATGGTAACAGTTTGCCACTCTTGTTAAACCCTGAGTGTTTCACTGTTCCCTGTTGGTTCCTTAACCCTTGACCCCACCTCTTAAGTAGTCCCATTATTAAAATCTTTCTGGTTAAACTTTTTTGAGTGTGCCATGTGTTTTCGGCTATGATCCTGACAGACATAGTAAAGGTACCAGAAGAGATCCCAGGAAATACATTCCCCAAAGTGGGATTTTAGCATCGGTTTGCTCATGTATTTGATGAGCACACTGATAATTTTCTTGCATAGGAAAAGAGGACAGTAGTAATCTGGAGCATGAGAAGCATCGTAATCAGTTAGACTATTGCCAGTGATAGTCTAGGGTGGAATGTTGGTGGAGGGAAAGACATTAGGAGATAAAACACCTGACGCACTTAATTGCCATGGCCACAAATGGTGATTACATATATTGTTGGGCGGGCAGCCTGTGTCTCACTGTGCTAGCAAAATTACACACGAGAAAGATGTGGTTAAGACCGACCACATGGCAAATATGGCTAAGGATCAGGCTCATGACCTTATTGTATCATGCTGTGGAGTTGCAGCACTAGGTAAATACCCAATCCCACCATATCCCTTGTACTAGAATAAGGGTACTGCTGGGAAGGAGTAGGACTCTGAGAGTTAGTATGGGGACATTTGGGCATATGTGAACAAAGCCAGGAGTTTGGATTCTCAACCCCCTTTGAACTTCTTTGTTGGCAGAACACTCCCCTTCTCTGTTCCTCTGTAAACTATGAATGTCACAGACTTCCATTGCATTAAAAATGTTTTTAATAAATCCCTGGCAAAGGGTATGCATTTTCTCTTCAGAACTCACCCTCACTCCTTCTCATAGTCGCCACAGCCACAGTGAGGGTTTGATTCTAACATAGCCTAGACAGGAATGTATGAGGTGCGCTCCAAGCACAAGAGCACATACACTGAGAAGCTGCAGGAAGTTGCCAACTTTATAATCCTTGGGATACTCCTGGGGACCCGTGAGGACACATTTACACATGTATTGATATGGGTGCCTTCACCCAGGATTTGTGTATTATTGTATTAGGTGAGCACCTGGGAGTGGTGTTCATAGTCTGTTGGATTGGTTACCGGAAGCCTGGACTCAATATGATCAATGAGGCTGAGATGCTAGAACCTCACTGACATACATATTGTGGAATAGTGCTCCTTAAACTTTGAGGTGCAGATGATTCATTCTGGAGTCTTGATAAACTGTAGATTCTGATTCAGCAGGTCTGGGGTAAAGCCTAAGTTGTTACATTTCTAGCAAACTTCTAAGTGATGCTAATGCTGCATCAGATGAAGAACAAAGGTTAGAGACATGGAAATGTTGGCATACACCTATTCTGTGCAACCAAGAATTGGACACCTCCTAAGGGCCCAGAAAGATGCTTCCTTCTCCAAGACAATAAGAACATCATTGCTGAGGGGAACATTAACTTCTTTGAAAAGCTCTGCAGTGGCTTCTTTAGTAGGCGGAACATGAGGATGGGAGATGAAACTGGACAATCTTATTTCAAGAGAATATGGAATCCTTGAGTGGCAGAGGCCAGATGTTGGCACCTAAACATGAACACTAAGGTGAATGAAATTATTATATAAACTACAGGGACAAGTGGTAATCAGCATGCTTTGCCCACAGGGATCTCTGGTGGTAGCTAATTGATTACAGCGTTCGTAGGAATAAAGTAGACGGACAGTTTACTGATGTGCCACCTGATGTGCATAAGTGGAACATTTCTATGTCTGGTGGGGAGAAACTTGATTCAAATTCTATTGGGGATTGGCAGGCTTTTACCCAGTTCCTTAAGTCAGTTCCGCAGACCTGAAGCCCTTGATTGGGTGGGGGCTTATGGTGGGAAGGCCTGAGTTTCTTTCACAGGCAGATTGTATCAGTCTTTCTCTTAGTCAGTGGTTCTCAAAGTGTGGTCCCTGGATCGGCTGCATTAACATCCCTGGGAACTTTCCAGAAATACAAATTCTTGGGCTCTGCTCAAACTCTACTGAATCAGAAACTCTGGTAATGGCCTGGGAATCTTCCTTCCTGGTAATTCTGACATATGCTTAACTTTGAGAATCAGTGGTCTAGGCCTTCCCCAGAGACATCTGCAGCCATTTGCCAGGGTGACTATAAATGGGGAATAGGGAATTTTGGGGGAGAATTGTTGGATACTGTATTGTGATAAATAATAGCCTTGGGGCCCCTAAACCCCATTGTGGTCTACCTGTCAGAAGGAGGGTTCATGGTAGTCAGGTGATAGAAGGATCTTGGTCCAGATCCAACTCAAAGTGAGTCTGTAAGACCTATCCAGTGGTTATTTCTCTAGTTTCAGAGTGCATGTGGGAATGGGTGTATCTCATAATTAACAACATTTCCATCTGGTTCCTCGACCATTGGGTGAGGGAAATTATGGTAGGAAAGGCCAAGTGGAAGTGCTTTGAACAGTGCTTGCTCCACCACATCCCTGCTTGTAATACTAAATTTAAAGCAGTGCTGCATTGCGAGAGAAGTTGCATGGATTAGAGCACCTTCAAAGACTTAAAAGATGCTGCAGCCCTTGTTACAGTGCATGACAACCAACCTAGCATGTGCCTTCTATCTGTACCATCAGTTAAAGACCACCAATATCAGTTCCTTCTCAACTGGAATGACAGCAGTACACCTCCACTGTTTTACCTCAGGGATGTGGCAACTTTCCTGCACTGAGTATCATAACATAATCTTAATATCCCACAGAATATCAAACTGGTCCTTTAAACTGAGGACATTATGCTTACTGGCGCATGAAATAGCAAGAACTCTAAATGCCTCAGACAGACCCATGTATGCCAGAGGGAGAGAAAGAAATCCTACAAAAATTGAGGATCCTGCCACATGGGTAAAATTTCTAGGCTACTAGAGGTAGAAGGAGCTGAAGAACAGCGGTGGGGGCATGTTGCACCTTCACTATGGAGAAGGTGGCACAGGGATTTTGGAAGCAACATATACCATATTTAGGTTTATTGCTGCAAAATACTCACAGGATCTGGCATAAAGCTGATTGTTTTGAGCAGGTCTAGGCTCCAGGAAAAGTTGCCCTGCTGCTTGAACCTTATGCATCATAAGTCCAGTGAACCAGATTGTCTGTGGCAGAGAAGGGTGCTTACTGTAGGAGTCCTAATAGGAGAATTATAGCAAAGTCCCTTAGGGTGTTGGAGTAAGGCCACAGCTGTTCTTCTAATGAGTATTTCCTGCTTGAAAAACATCTCCTGATTTGCCATGGGGCCCTGGTCTAAAACTCAGACTAGTGATCACCCAGTGACAATGCAGCTAAGGGTGTTATCTATAGCAAATCATATAGCTGGGTGTGCAGAGGAGCATTCCATTATTAAATGGGCATTGTGCACATGAGACAGGCCTTTGCAGTCTCAGAAGGCTGAGTAGAAGCTTGAACCAGTGGCTCAGATTCTTACTTGTATTGTTTTCTTCTTCTTTTGATCATACTTATGACTTCGTGGAGAAGTTTTATACAGTTAACAGAGGGAGAAAAGCATGGTCTTGATTTTCAGATGGGTCACTAAGATATGCTGGCACCGGTCAGAAGTAGATAGTTGCTTGCATTGAGGCATGGCCCTAAAGGCCAGTGGTGAAGGGAAGTCTTCTCAGTGGGCAGAATTTCAGGCAGTATATTTAACAAACACTTTGTCAGGAAGGAGAGAGCCTGAGGTGTTTCTATATTAACCATGTGCAGTGGCTGCCTACAACAAAACCTGTCCTCACTTCTGTGAATGGTCCTTCTCTAAATTCATTTCCATTAAACCTTTTTGAGCATGCCTTCTGTTTCCCACTAAGATCCTGACTAATACAAGAATATAGTGCAAGAACTGGCCAGTGTGGCTCACTTGATTGGAGCATTGACCCATAACTGAAGGGTTGCAAGTTCAATTCCTGGTCAGGACACATACCTAGGTTGCAGGTTCCTTCCCCAGTCTGGGCGTGAATGGGAGGCAACCAGTTGATGCTTCTCTCCCACATTGATGTCTCTCTTTCTCCCCCTTCTCCTCTCTCTAAAACAGTGAATGTTCTTGGGTGAGGATTTAAAAAAAAAAAGAATATCGTGTAGAACCAGAGAGGTTTCAAATAAAAGTTAGTGCTATCTGCCTGGGAAACTTATTTTGAAAGATCCTGAGAACCGACAAAACAGAGTGAGAGAATGGAAATAACGAAATAATAAAAAAGGAATTTGTACCACATTGATTCAATAAATATTTATTTAGGCCCTTCTGTGTTCCAGACACTGTTCTTGGCACTGGGACACAGCATTTAAAAAAAGAAGACAACAGACATTTTTGCTTTTGCAGATGTTTTACTCAAATGAAATACGGATAATAAGCAAACAAGAAAAATATACAGTATGTCAGATGACAGTAAGTGCTATTAGAAAAATAAAAAGGGCTAGAAGGACGGGGAATATTGGAAGTTGGTCCGGGAAGACTTTTTAGATAGCGTTTGAGCAGAGAGGTGATCTGAGGAAGGTGAAGGAGAGAGCCATGCAGAGATCTGGGGAAGATGTTCTCTAAATCTAGGTAGAGAAAACAATGAGTGTAAAGGTCTTGAGGCAAGGGTGTGTCTGAGGAACAGAAAGGAGGTCAATGTTATCCGACAATAATAGGTGCCAGATAGTGCAGAGTTTTGTAGGCTTTCTGTTTTACTCTAAGTGACATGGGGAACATGTTTTGAACAGAGTTGTAACATGATCTGATATGTTCCTAAGGCTCCCTCTGGCTGTCAGGTGGAGAATAGACCAAAGTGGTGTAAGATCAGAAACCTGAAGACCAGGTCCAGGTAAACAATTCAGGAGGATGTGAGGTTGCTGAGAGTTGGTTAGAAGTGGTCAGGTTTTGGAAGTATTTTGAAGACAGAGCCAATGGGCATTGCTAAGGGATTCAACATGGAATGTGAAAGAAAGATGAGGCAAGAATATGGCAACGTTTTTGACTTGAGTGATGTGATGGATGGAGTTATAGTTATCAGGATGCGAGTGACTGCAAAGGAGTGTGTTTGTAGGAAGGTCAGGAGCTGCATTTTGTTTTTTTAAGATGAAACTCCATTTTGGAAGTACAAGTGGAGATGTTAAAGAGAGTCTAAAGTTCCGGGGAGAGATTCTAGCTGAAGATACAAATTCGGATGGTATTTAAAAGTCATAAGGCAATGATATCTCCAAAAAAGTGAATATAGACAGAAGAGGTCTAAGTTCCAAGTCCTGCAGTGCCCCAACATCAACAGATCAGAAAGATGAAAATGAATCAGGGAAGAAGGGGGCCATTAGGGTGTTTTTTAAATCTTTAAAAAATTATTATATTTTGGAGTTCCGGCCAAGATGGAGGCATAGGCAGTAGCATTGTGCTTCCTCGCACAACCAAGACTAAAGACAACAAAAATTGAGAAACAAGAATCAACCAGAACAGAGAGAAATTAATTGAACAGAAGTCGGGCTCCAGTACATCCAGACCGGTAAGGAGCGGCGGAGTTGGAGGCCTGCGGACAGGGGTCGAGGGGTCCCAGTGGGAAGAAACGCTGGCTGGCAGGTGCGGGCGCGCAGGGCGCAGATGGCAGTGGACGGACCGGTGGCGGACCCTGGGTGCGGGAGCCGACTAGCAGACCCAGTGAGGGACGCAAGGCAGCTAGCTGTCCGCAGCCACACGTTTGCACAAACTAAGCGAAAACGGGCAGCGTAAACGGGCAGAGCCTCCACGTTTCAAAGCTTAAGAGCCCCGTCGGGGAACTGAGGCTGGGAGACTTGCTCAGCCTCACAGGAGACTTCTCAGGGAAGCCCACAGAGTCCAAGAAAGTGCACCAGCCCACCGCCCAGGAGCCAGCACAG